>JAYMFT010236103.1:0-11119 GCA_038088735.1 Panulirus argus | reverse complement strand
CTCACTTGGCCCCCTTCTCTGTTCCTTCTTTTGGAAAAGTGAAAACAGGAGGGGAGGATTTCCAGCCCCCCGCTCCTTTATTATTATTATTAAAAGATAAGAATATTATTATTTGTTACGTTAAAAGTATTACAAATATGATTTTTTTCAAAATCTCATGCAGTTGTGAGGGGTTAAACATTGGTATTTGAGCTGTACCTTAATGTGAAATGTTGCTGTATGAGCTATCAGGATGCAGGGCCTCAGGTAGTACAGATATTATATAATGTGATTTTCTTATATTCACAAGACCTTCTCTTTTCAGATTGCATCTGTTGAAAAGGATTGTAAAGCAGCTGTTAGTAGGAGCAATCAGTTAGAGACTGAGGTCACCAAATTAGAGAAGGCAGCAGAAGACTCGGCAAAGACTCTGAATCATTTGCGCCAGGAGAAGGATATGGTAGCTGCAGAGGTAATTTTTAGTTCTTTTATGTAGAATTATTTGTTATTGCTTAGTTATGAGTACGCACAATAGTCTTTATAGATAGTAATTGAACATTATGCATTTTTGAAATTGTTTCAGGAAGTTTTGAGCCTGGCAATTACCATTTGGATTTCCTTACTGTTGGAACATATAAAGACAAGAATAATGTGGCTACTAGTCACCAGGAATTGGCTGGTGTATATGTTGAGACCAGCCAGGCCCACTGCCATCCTAGTTTTAAGCAATGGATTTTTTTTTAAAGGTTGCAACCATGTGCACACTCTTTTTGTCTCTTGCACTTTCTTCTATTTTTTGAGAGTTTGGATGTACAGAACTAAACATAAATTGCATGATATACTTTTATGCTGCAGGTTTTTTAAGATGATTTGAGAATATATGAGAGTGAACTGAAGGATTGGAATTACTTTGTCCATTTAGTGTAAAAATTTAATGCATTTAAAGATAATAGAAAGATAGGTGGATAAATTGACTTTTATTGTAGCTTATGCATGGTTTTGCAGACATCAGGGCTGAAGGTGAAACTCAAAGCAGCAGAATCCTCAACAGAAAATCTGGCTAATCGTTTAGAGATGGCTGAGCAACTGGCTGAGAATAGGAAGCTTGCACTGGAGCAGCTGCAGTCAGAAAAAGACAAGGTGGATACATAGTTGCATTTACTTATCATACATATCTTTAAGTAATGGTGTCTGTAGTAATTTTTGCTATTGTACTTTTAGATAGTTATTTTTTTAGATAGAGGTTAATTTTGTCTATGGAAGAAAATTTGATGTAGGTAGTAGTTGATAGGCAGTTGATAGGTTCGAGATTTTCCTGTGGTGAGCACTATGGGTTAGCCCAGCCTTTTGGCAAAATGGTAGGAGTGGTAAATAGAAGTAGTAGGTAGAAACATTTAGCCAGGATTATCTGGTAGAAACAATGGCTAGAAGCAGTAGGTAGGAGCATTAGATAGAAGTAGTCATTAGGAACATTAGATAGGAGCCTCTGCAAACACTGCACTAGACTTTCCCTCTGCCATTGGCCTGTTATGGGTGAGGCACTAAAGGCTAAGAAGCGTCACTGGAGTTCTTTAGTTATGGAGACTGTTGCTGTGGCCACCACTTTGAGGGAGTTCCAATTGGAACAGGTGACAGAGATATAGAAAGGTAGAACTAATGTATGCCAGTCCTTTTTATTTAGGGCAGAAATATAAGCATTTGTGAAAAGATTAAAGGTTGGCCAGCAAGTGCATTTGAAGGGAATAGAAGAACTGGGAAGCTGGAGAAAGTAAAAGAAAGTAAATGGGAATAATAACAGCCATACAAACTGAACTTTCTAAAGGCCTGAATGGAATATGAGAATGCCAGAAACTTGTTATGTAGGCTACAGTGCATACAGTCAACGAAAAAATTATTGCTAAACTTGCTGTGCTTTACATTTTGAACCATAGGATGACGAGTTTTGAGTATTCTCCTTGGGTTCTTTGTGTATTGGTATGCCTGCTTTCCTTATTTGACAAGGACACTACTTTGATAAGAAAGCTATCAATGCCTGCTTTCCTTATTTGACAAGGACACGACTTTGATAAGAAAGCTATCAATGCCTGCTTTCCTTATTTGACAAGGACACTACTTTGATAAGAAAGCTATCAGGTACAAGTAAACGAGTACAGGAGCTTCCTTAAATGGAACTCCCAAGTACTTCTATACTCCTGTCATCTGCATGTGCTGTACTGAATTATTTCTTGTCTTCTGCTTGTAAAATGTACATGCTTCTTTAGAGTTTGTGTAAAAGAACAAATAATGTATGACCAAATTAAAATACAGTTTTGAAACTCACAATTCAAAACAAAAACATAGCAGATAATACTTCAGCATAATCATCGTATTTCATTTACGTTTCATGTGGTTTTGTTATTATTTCTTTGTTCCATTCTCCGCAAGTACTTGTTGATGAATGGAATAGCCACAACTGCCACATATGACTCAGGGTCTGATTCAGCCGTATGTTTCAATCTACATTTGTTTTCTTATGAACATTTATGGTCATTCATGCTCCAAAGTTATGTAATTAAAGGAAAACTGGCATTCATTAGTTTGATAAGTCCCTCACATAAAAAAAGTATGTCCTGCTAAAGAGTATATTTTTGCCTACCATTAGATTTTATTGATTTTATTAAATCCTTTCCCTTTCATATAATTTTCTTTCATAATCACATTATATTTGGGAAATGGCAGCTGTAGCTTACTAAATTAACTCAAAAAAAAAAAAAATAGGAATTTATGCTTGTTTTGTCCCAATTCAATAAACAAATACTTTTCAGTATCATTTCAAAGATTTGAGGAAATGTTATTAGGAAGGGATTTTATAATGTATAAGAAATGCAAAAAGTAATTAGAAGTACCAACAGTAATGGAACAACTGGAGTAACATTGCTCATTTCAAATATCACTGAACCTAAGGGTAATGAAACTTTTTCCTTAACTGTACATCACCACTGAGCGAAATGTGGGAAACAAAATAGTTCCTTTACTTCTTCAATAATATGTCCATGTGCTTGAATCTATGCCAACTGGTCTCTCATCTTACTGTTACATCTGCTGTGGCAGGGGCTTGTTATTATGATGTTTCTCTTACATCATTACCTTTGTTCCATTCTAAACTGAATGCCTGACTTGAAGCAAATGAGAAACTAATTTCCATGAAACTCTCATTTGTCTTTATTTTTTTTCCACACTAAGCATCGTTCTTCGACTTATGAAGAGATATTAAAAAAAACAAAAAAACAATCACCTCATTACTGACTAAGGGTTATGCATTAGGCAGAAGTCATTGGGAACATTAGGTAGGAGCCTCTAAAATCACTGTGCTAGAGTTGCCCTCTGCTAGTGGCCTGTTAAGGGTGAGGCACTAAAGGCTTAAGAAGCTGCAATGGAGTTCACCAGTTATGGAGACTCTTTTGCTGTGGCCACCCCTTGAGGGAGTTCCAGAAGGGAACGGGCATCAGAGATATAGTTAGGCAATGCAGCTTGAAACAACAGCCAGCTATTCTTTGATAATAATAGTAATAACAATGAATTATGTTTTTCTGCTGGTAAACATATTGAGATTTCAGAATAACATCAGAGAGTTTTATAAACAAAAAAATAATGAACAGACAAAAAAGAACTAGAGTTACTTAACCATTAATATTTCTTAAATATTAAATAAAATAAAAGAGAAACTGGTTATCAGCTGTAGGTGCTATACATTCTACCCCCTCCGGAACTCGTGCCTGTTTGTATATTAACAAAATTGTCAAACCATAATAATGATTTGGGATGTAATGACTGAGTCACAATTATTTACTTGCATTATGATCAGCTGTGAAATTATATAATTTAATTATTATAAAGGTTGTTACAATGCAGTTTTTGTGAACACCCTCTTTGGCAGGTATAGAAGATGCAGTTTTCTTCTCAAATCATCTTTCAAAACAGATTATTACATTTGTTCATAAAAATGAAAATTTTTTGTATATCCATCCCAACACCAATGGAAATGCATCTTGCCTTCAAAAAGGTTAAATATCGTAGATTTTACACATTGAAAATTTTTCATGTTTCCCTCACCTTTTTATGTAGGCTAAATGCAATAACAAGTCTAACTACTGTACTTATGAAATTTAATAATGAAAATGTTTTAAGAAAATATGGGTGCAGTTAATAGTTGAGTAAAATTTTGCTGATTACTGGAGACCTGCACATAGGACAAATAGCAAGAGTAGTGCAGCACCTGGCACAGACACAGACATGGCCACATGGTAAAAACACTACCTCACATCCAGTACTTAAGCATATCACACACTCTGCTTCCACGAATTGTTTCTCCAGTGGTGGAGCAGATGGCCCTCTGTCATCATCTACACAAACTGGAGCAGATGGTGACACATCTCCACCGGCCATTTCTGGAGCAGATGGAGGAAGAGGCAGCTCTTCTTCTAATGGAGCAGATGGCTCTTGATCTCCTAACTTTGACTTGGCTAGATGGTTCTGTAGAGCACGCTGTAAACTGCGATAAGTTGCTGGTCCAATACCCATTACTGATGCCCTCTCCTCACTTAGGTCCATCAAGCGAGAAAAGGTCACCGAATTGTGTGCAAACACTGGTGTCAGATCAAGAGCATTAGCGGCTTTCAGGACTGCTTGTACTTGGGGTTCGAGCTGTTCTTCAGCTTCAGCTAATCCAGCTGGTTTCATAGATAGCAGACGCTGATACTGAATTAACCAGAATTCTTCTTCTGATACATCTGATGATCGCACTTCCTGAAGCTGAGCTAGCCATGCAGACAACTGTGCCTCCCGTTCATTCTTCTCCATGAGGAGGGACTTAAGCAAACCAGCTAAGGTGACTCGTTGCTCCAACATCGTACTTGAACCATATTTAATACCATGCTTCCTCTTTCGCACCTCCAGTGAAGAAAGACGAGCCAATTCATATTCAATCTGGCCAATCTGTAATACGAAAAATAATACAGTATATCTTGTCACTTTATGAAATCTTATAATTTAAAGATGAAAAAAAAGTGACAGTAGAGGATTGTATGAAATTAAATTACATGAAAATGACTTTATTCATCATAGAAGAATTTAGGTTAAACCTTTGTATTACTACAGTACTCTCGTGAGAATCACATGTGCCAGCTGAAGATTTATTTTCATTCACTTATATTAAACATTCTCCTTAATTACATATTATTTTCAAATATAAAATTATTACTGTGGTTCATTACGGTATCATCTACCTTTATCTCAATTAATCAAAAGAGCAGATGATTAGTAAATGCAAATAAGTTACATCATTTGTAAACCTGAGGATTTGATTAGTTTGTCAGTTAAATTTCCTTCTTGCAGTGCCTCCTGCTTTATCAAAAGCTGAACAACATTCAAAAAGCTTGGCATAGAAAAACAGAATTCTGTTTTTTTGTGAGAGAGAAGACCTCAAGGTGAACAATGCACTTGATGAATAGGAGAGTATGTTGACAAATGTTTAGAAGAAAGTCAGGCTTGTGTTAATCTGGCAGCGTGAAACAGGTTGTGGATAATAGACAAGAAATAGTTAAGGAATTTGAAATAATTCTGGAGTAGCTACTTTTGGAAAGGAATTTTGCAACACTGTACTTGTAGGGGGATGAAAAATGATAATCTGAGTTGAAAAAAAAAAAAAAAAAAATGTGCCTGGCATATATGAGGCTGGTGAAAGTCATGTTATGGAGAAAAATGACATAGGATTAATGGTCTTGATATGAAAAAATCAAGAGTATTTGACAGCTCCCGGAACCACTAACAAATGACTGTTCATGGGGAGTACAAGAGTACATAAACAGGGATCAGAAAAGTCAGAAAAAGAAAGAACGTGGTACCAAATGGTAGTAGCTCCTTAAACTTATTTTTCAGTTCTTCATAATATATCTACCAATGGTGTAAACAGAGGAATTATGCAAAGAATTGCTGTCTTTGAGAAAATGGAAAATGAGCTCCACACAGCATACAATAATACAGTGAGGTCACAAGAGGGAAAGGTAAACCACTTTGAAGTGAACTCAGGTACGGGGATGTTGTATAACCTTGCTGTTTGTTCACAACATGGATAAATCCATAATGAGGCATGACATTAAGGAGGACACCTTAATTATATTTGCCTACATAAATGATACAGTAAAAAAAAAATATACAAAATGGTAGTCCAAAGATGGAACAACATCTGTCTTAAGGCAAAAGAGAATGAAGATCAACAAAGTCCAAAGTGATGGGAATGTAAAGAAACTGCTGTAAAATAATAATGGGCAGAACTAATGGATTTTCAAAGAAACTTGGAATATTGTATCTGTTGCTAAGAAAGGTATAAATCCTTGTAAACTCAATCATTTTTCATCCAGTATTAACATACAGCATAGAAGTTTAGGCATGTACATCTGAACCTATAAGTAGATTACATGCAGTGTAGATAAGGATATCGAGACAAATAGGGGAGATCACGTGCATGGACAGAATGAGAAATGAAGACATGGGAAATGATCTTGGCTTGAATCAATTCTTTCCTTTTAAGAAAAATCAGATGAAAGTGGCACAGTCTTAGAAAGACAGATGAGTGGTACCCAGCAGAATCTGGCAACTAGCAATGTAATGGTAAAAGACCTGGGAAAAGAACCCGCAGGTGGTGGAAGAATAGCACTATGGATGCTGTCACTGCAAAGTAAGCATAATGAAGGACTCTAAAGAGATAGAATTGTACTAGAACAGGTCCAGAGAACCTCTGTGAGGACCTGCAGCTGAAAGGGCTTTTATCTCACCTGGTGTATGGTGAGGAGAATGTCATCACAAACACCTTTTTATATGTTAAGTAAGCAGCAAATAATCAGAATTTAGTGAGGGTGAACAATTCAGAGAATTTCTCAGTTTATGTAACTGCAGAAAGATTTGAAAATGCACAATGGAAAGCAATATAAAACACTACAGCAGTGAACATATCCTTAAAGTGATACAAGGGTAAATAATGTAAAAAGAATTATGTGGATAATGTGGGAAATTTGGTTATGTCCAGAAATTCTGAACACATTATAAAGTAAAGCCCTTACATGATGAGATATATGAACAGAACTGAATTTTTTGTAACGAGAAAAGTGGTTTAGAAAATATAAGAATAAAATTAGTGAACTGAGCTGATGACAAAGAAAAGTAAGGAAAAGACTAATGCAAAATGTTAAGGTTAATCATAAACTGCACACTGACAGATGGAAATATCAATTATCTTATATTTCATTCCCTAAAATTCTCTTTATCTACTTATATACTGTAAACAGAATCAACAAACACCAATTGCTTTCACTTCTTACCTGTCTGAGGATAGTATTTCTCTTAAGATCACATTTGAGCAACAGGAGCTTGAAAGCAGCAGCCTGACACTCTTCATCCTTCATCAAAGTTGAAGTCCATTCCTCTTGATCAGCCAAGCGTGCAGTTAGTACTCCTTTGAGATGAGAGTCGACCAGGTCAGCTTCCTCTAACAAGGCACTTATCCGGGCCCCTTGCTCCTCTTGCAATAACAGTCGTCGCTGTTCTGCAGCTGCCTCCTCTACCAGTACAACCTTCATAGCTGCTATTACTTCTGACCTGTGAAGTTCAGCTGCTGCCTCTACTATGCCTGACAGCAGTGACTGCATTTCTCGTTCCTGATCTTCAAGTAAGCACAGAAACTCATCACTTCTCCGAACAGCAGCAGCAGTTACAAGCTCCTGCACAGCAGCAGCAGTTTCTTGTTCCATAGAAGTCAAATCTTTCAAAAGACATTGTCGTTCTTTCTCCCTAGCTGTGACCAAACCTTCTACCTCTTGGTCCAAATTAGCTTGCTGGGTAGAAAGATCATGAAGTAAAGATTCTTTGTTACTTGATGAAGCTAAGTATTTTTCTAACTGCTCTGCTTGTTCTGCACGCATGTTTTCTTCTATGTTGTACTGTTCCTGCATCATTGCAAGTTTCTTTCTTTCATAATCCATGGCTTCCACAGGAGTCTGAAAAATTTCTTCTAAAAGATGCTGCTTATTACTACTCATATCCTGTAACATATGGGCAAGTTGCTCTTGTTCTTTAGCTTGAAATTCTTCCTCAGCAGCCATCTGTGCTTTAACTTTTTCTTCCTTTCTGTTCAGGTAACCAAGAAGTGCTTCATCATCATGGGATGGTTCCATATTTCTAGATGTATGTGGTAAGACACTTTCTTCAGGATCATCTATTGTTTCATCAAGTCCCTGGTAAGTTAGACCATGTTCCTCACAAAGATGACGCATGACTGCTTCGACGCCTTCTTCTACTACTGCAGTGGGAGGAGACTTTAATTTGTCTGTGTCAATATCTAATGTGTGAAGACTTTTTTGTAGATTACAAAAGTCCTTTGGCAGTACAGAGATGTTGTTTCCTCTAAGGGATAACACTCGCAGCTTGGGCAAGGCACAAATGCTTACAGGCACTTTAGAAAATCTATTTGAGGACAAATAGAGCTCTTGTAATTTTGATAGTTCACTCACTGCTGAAGGTAAGCTTTTCAGTTTATTATTATCAAGCTTCAGTACTTTCAAGTTCTTAAGTTTATTAATAGACTCTGGGAGGTGAGCTAATTTATTGTTTGTTAGATCTAAGATATTTAATGCTTCTAGCTCATGAAGTTTACCTCCCTTTTCAAATGTAGTCAGATTATTATTCTGTAACAGGAGGATTGTTTTCTGCAACAATCTACACATAACAAAAGTGTCTGGTGGAAGTTCAACCATGGCACAATCGGTGAGGTCATAAATAGGCTCAGGATTCTGCTGAGCCATAACCACCTTCAGGCCCAGCTTGGCCTGCCGTTCTTTGTCACTCATGGTGGCAGATTTTTCTTTCTTAAACAAGCATCCAAATGGCATCCTGTCATCTCTTTCTCCCCTACTCTAAGAGTATCTACAATAGCCGTCATTACCTCTGTTATTTAGGACGAAATCATGTTTCAGTCCTATAACCTTATCACAATGTGGACAAAGTCTGCTTTTTTTTTTCCTAATAAACCCTGTGGGAGAAACATGTTTATCAAAAACACAAAAAATTTACATTGTACAATGGAATATATACAGACAACAAGGAATGTGAAGGAAGAAGTAAAATACAACATACGCCATAGGTATGGTATTACAACATCACCTGTTAAACAAAACTTGGCTTGCAAGTTACTATTAAATCTCTTAACATACTGCACATTATCAGTTTAAAAATCTTTAACAGGCTCCACAAGCCTCACGTACTAAGAGTCAACTGAGAGTTTCATGCAACTGAGAGTTTCATGCTTCAAAGCACTCTTCAATATTCAGTGTGGTGCATTACTTTCATCCTCATGTATTTGTCTTGATAAATTATTCTGGAAATTAAATTGCACATAGTATATGTTGAACAAGACTGTTTAACATGTTCTATATTCTGTGAACACCCTTTCCCCTAAAAAACTGTTTGTCTTGAGTTGTATCCAACTTACGAATGCATAAATCATTGTAAGATCTTTCCTGCCAACTCAAAATTAGAAATTAATCAATATTTTCAACAATACATGCTCTTTACTATACACAGCAGAACTATCAGTTTAGGAGAAAAATAAATATTTGTGAGTAATAAACTCCCTTTGTTAAGATGTATTCCTGAATACCTCTACTGCAATATGTAGGAATTAATTCCCTCATTTGTGCACAGCACAATTTGCTTTATCCCTTAAACTAGGGATTTCACGTCTAAATTTGAAAAACTACTAAATTATTCCTCAAGACACAATTCTCTATGATGATATCTGAGAAATCTCCGTAGAAAGATTCTGAACAGAGTAAGCAAATAATTGTTCAATTATAATATAAATATGGCTATGTAGGTAATCTTTAAATGCTTCTTGTACTAAATTAAAAGAAAGCCATTAATAGAACTTTAAACATTCATGTTACTGACACATCAAGCCTCTTCCACCATCACTCATGCATATTCAAATAATGTGAAGCATTTTACATAAGCATACTTTGTTTTTTTGCTCCACATCTTACCATATGAGAGAAAAATGAGCCTTCAGTACACCACACTGTAAAGATAGTTAACTAACGTACATTCCTATAATACATCTCAAAAAGCCTGGTACAATTACTGAAGAACTTTATGATGGATATCAAGTAAAATTAGGATGGTCCTGATTAACAATTATCTAGGCTAATAACTTTACAGTAAGCCTATTGAAGGTGTCACACTCGTATGAATCAGCTACGCTCATACCTTTAAAGTAAAAACCTACTGAAAGTGTCACACTATTCTTATTCATTATCTCGCCTCAAACAGTAAGGAAACCAGTAAATTATGGATACCTGAGTAGCAGTATTCATGTGAATAGTAATGTTATGCAGCTCTTTAAAAGAAATTCCAAGGAGGAATAGGCACTTTCGTAATCTACTATAACATGAGAAACTCCTCTGATATGTTTGATATTATCAGTACTGCATTTATAGATAATTAATGGTAATGAAATCCTATGTCCCCTTTCTCAGGGATCCTGCAGCGTTAAAGCTGTACTCCAAGTGGCAGCAGTGTAAGGTGGGTTCCACTGGGTATGGAAAGGTCATGTGTTCCTATGTCTGCCAACAGGGATAACCCCCCCCCCCATGACTTTTCACTGGGCAAGGCCCAGGAATTGCAGTGCATTTATACATTGTGCAAACTGGCACAAAATAAAGCACTTCTGGTCATGTATGTCAATGGCTCTTGAAGTGCACTATTTTTTAAGGTCAGGTCAGAGACATTCTACCATTTGAAACTTTAAGAAAGTCTTGAATGCATAAATGCTTTAGAAGACTACATGTTTTAAGTTCATGAATATAACAGAAAATACAAGCAATTCTCTGACTGTTACGTAAGGTAAATGCAGGTTTCTCCAGCCGTTTATAATACAGTTGGAATGGCAAGACATGCTGCATTTGTCCTTATCATATACCTCTGTATGACAAAGATATGTACCATATCTAATAAGTCTACAGGATATATATATATATATATATATATATATATTTTTTTTTTTCTTTTTCTTTTTTTTCCATCAGCCTGGGGACCCCATGAACCCAAATTATAT
>JAYMFT010236102.1:0-24867 GCA_038088735.1 Panulirus argus | reverse complement strand
TGTCTGTTTTTCCCCCTTTCTCAGTTCTCTCTATATTTCAATTAGGGCCCGGCCTTGATGTGGACTTTTGTCCGTGATTGGAGCCTTCAAAAAAAAATAAAGTCCAACTTATAAACTGTCCCGGGCTAACTTCCAAACTTGACCCCCTTGCCCTGTGCCACAATATTGGTTCACTTTCCCGCTTCTATAGGTGTTACTTTGGGTTTTGCTCCCAAGAGCTGGCTGCTTGTGTGTCCCCACCATTAGGTGGACCATGGAATACTCGACAAGTTGCTGCGTCTCATGATTATTGTGTGGCCATCAGCAACTCAAGTGTGTGCCGTTTTGATAACTGCTTCTTTCCCTACATGTCGAAGCTTTGGGACTCTCTACCTTCTCATGTGTTTCCCATGACTGGAGCCTTCAAAATAAAATAAATGGAGATGAGATGTATATGACTCCCATTGTCAAATCTTTATGCAGTCGACACCCAGTAGATGGATGAGGAAATGTGATTGAAAGTAATTATTAAAGTATTTTCAGCTATTTTTGATAGTGATTTACTTTATTGGAATTTTTTGTAAAGTCTTTGAATTTGATGTAGTGGAGATTTACTTTAATGATAATTTCTTTGTGAACACTTTGATTTTGCCTATATGCAGTCGACACTCAGTAGATGGATGAGGAAATGTGATTGAGAGTAATTATTAAAGTATTTTCAGCTATTTTGATAGTGATTTACTTTATTGGAATTTTTTGTAAAGTCTTTGAATTTAATGTAGTGGAGATTTACTTTAATGATAATTTCTTTGTGAACACTTTGATTTTGCCTATTAATATGTAAGGTTTCCTAATTAGATGTACCTCTTTTAGATTTTGCCTGTCTGTGTCTTAATCTCCAGAAATAAAAGAAATTCTTTTGAAATTGGCTTTTTTCTTTCATGCATTTTTCCTGAAATAGAATATTTTAAGGTGCTGAAAAACTAACATAACTTTGACCCTTTTTTTCTTTTCATTGCAGCTTGAGACAACTGAGAGGTACTCCTGGTCTCGCCGTGAAGTAACAGAGGTTGGGGTTCCTTTAACAGCTTTGGTGGAACTAGGAATATCCCGGGCTCGTTTTGCCTCAGATTGTATTATGGGTCTCACATCTGAGTTGAAAAAGCATGCTACAGAGGGAAGGTATTTGATGTTTTCTCTTTTTTTTTTTCATTCATACTTGTTTGGTGTTTCTTGCATAAGGGAGGTAGCATCAGAAGACAAAGAGAAGTCCTCATTTTCCTCGTTTGCTTCATATCTATTTTCTAGATGTTATCTGTAATGTATTGAAACCGCAGCCCTTTATCCATTGCCAAGCCATGCAGACCTTTTCATGGGTTCCCCCAGCCCTCTGTTCACCACATCACTCCAGATCACTATATCCTGTGCATGCCTTTCACCCTTCTGCATGTTCTGTCCCTGACCATTCAAAATCTTATTCATTCCATGTTTCCATCTCCAGTTTAGTCTCTCCCTTATTCTTGTCCCATCCAATTGTGACATATATCCTCTTTGTCAACCTCTCCTCACTCATTCTCTCCATATGTTCAAACCATTTCAGCACACTCTTTTCACCTCTCAACCAAACTCTTCATATTACTGTACCTCTCTCCATCCCTATTGTTACTTATGCGAGCAAACCTCCTATTACATATCGTTTTCAGAAATTTAATTTTGAACATATTCACCATCTTCATTATATTCTTATCTATAGCCCATGTTTCTCATCCATACAACATTGCTGGGACTGCTGTACCTTCAGAAACACCTATTTTTACCTGCTCAGATAGTGACCTTTCTTTCCTCACATTCTTTAATGCTCCCAGAACACTTAATCCCTCACCTACTCCATAACACACTTCCATAGGTCCATTTGCTGCCATGTCCACTTACAGGTGTCTAAAACACTTCATGTCCCCAAGTTTTCTTAACCTAATAACCTTGCTGTTATTCATGTTTACTCTTAGCTTTCTCCTTTCATGCACACTCCCAAATTCAAATGCCAACTTTTGCAGTCTCACTTGAATCTGCCACCATTGCTGCGTGATCAGCAGATAACATGTGACTTACTTCCCATGTAACCCACACACTTACAGACAGCATATCTGCCACTTTCCCCAAGACCCTTATGTTTATATCTCTCCCCACCTCACCCATAAACAAACAGCCATGATGACATCACACAACCCCCTGCCTCAGACACACCTTCACCTGGAACTACTCACCCTCATCTCTGCCCTCTTTCTCACATGCCTTACTTTCATACTGAAAACTCCTCACTGCTTCTAATAGCTTTCTTCCCACACCATATGTACTTAACACCTTCCATAAAGCATGTCTATCAACCTTTTCATATACTTTCTCCTAACCTAATCTAGTGTCACCAGCTGCCTTTTTGCCTCATCTCATCAATTGCAAGGCTTGTGCCACTTTTTCTTTCTTCACCAAACCACTTGCCATGATTCTCTTACTTCCCATACCTCCCAAACCATGGCACTCTACTTCTTCCACCCTATCATCAAACACATTCATCATTCCTTCAAAATACTCCGCCCATCTCCTCTTCATCCTCATCACTTCCTGTTACTGCTTCCCAGTATTCCCACCTTTGCCATCGCTCCCATTTGTTCTCATTGTTTTTCTCACACTAATAACCTTCTTCCAAAGTATCTTATTCTCCCTGAAGTTAGCTAATACTCACCCAGTTAAAATATTTGCCCTCTTTGTCAGCTCCTGCACCTTCCTTTTGACCTCCTACTGCTTTCTCCTGTATATCTCTCAATCACTCATATGCCTTCTCTGTAAGAAAAGTCCATTCATCTCTTTTGTTTCTTTTACTAGCAATGTTACTTTATCATCAACACTCACTACTCTTTTTTTCTGAACCTGGGAGTGTGTGAAAAGAGAAAATTGTGAGTTAGTTTGAATAAACATAAGGTTAGAAAATATAGCTGGAGAGACAGGTCAGTTGGAATTAAAGTTTGAATGGAGAGACTCTAAAGAAAGTGGTTTGCTTCAGGTACGTGGGAGTGGACAAGGTAGCATGTAAAACCAATTGAGTGTGAGTGAATCATTAGATTGGTAAAGGAACTAAGGTCCTTGGTGGAATGAGGTGTGTTTAGAAAGAGAAGTCACTGTCTGTGAGGGCAAAGATGTGTATATTTGATGGAATAGTAGTCCTGATGGTGTTGTATGGATGCAAAGTGTGAGCCCTTGATGAAAAGATGTTGGAAATGAAATGTTTGAGGACATTAAGTCGAATGAGGAGGGTTGATTGAATAAGTAATGGTAGGGTATGAGAGAGGGGTGGAAGTAGGAAGAGTATGTATAAGAGAGCTGAAGAGGGCAACCTTAAATGGTTTGGATATATGGAAATTATGAGTGAGGAAAGACTGACTAAGAGAATGTACGCTGGAAGTTAAGGGAATAGGAAGAAGGGGAAAACTGAGGAGAAGGTGGAAGGATGGAATGAAAGATGCCTTGTGTGCTAAAAGGACTGACGAGGAGGATCTATGTATTAGAAGTGGAGGAAGGAAAGGGGAAGGGGAGTCCAAGAAGGAGATGGAAGGATGGAGTGTAAACTTTGGGGTATCAAATCCCGAACATTTAGGAGGGTTAGGAGTATGCATGGACTAGAATGAATTGGTGGATGTAGTTTTGGAGGACAAAATGCTGTCACTGGATTGCAACAGGGCATAAGTAGTTAGGGTCAACCATGAAATTGTCTGTGTGGCCTAACTTTGGTTGAAAGACACTGGTTTTAATACTTATACATGACAAATGAGAAAGGGATGTGTGCAAATGAGTTCCTTGTGTGTTTGTTCCTGATGCTGCCTTGTCAAGGCAGAAGAAACAGTTTAATATGAAAATAAATATGTATTCTTTTTATTTCTGAAAAGAATTGGATTGCTACAAAAATTAAGATTGAAACCAGTTTTCTGAATGAGAAGAATATCTGTAGGGGCAGGACAGAAAATAGCAATTTTTATAGGATTGTGGATGTGATTGACCGTTAAGTGATGCTGTAGAGTATCTTGCTGTTTCTGGCTTCATTTGCCATAAAACCCATTCTTGTATAGTCATAAGTGGCATATTGGTAGCTAATTAGAAATACATCTTCCATATGTAAGATTATTGAAATATGAATGGTTATTTTTAAATTTCTTCCAGGTGCAAGATTGCTGTTGTGGTTGATGGCATCAACACATTCTTTTGCCCAACATCTACGTTTCGCCGAGAGGATCGTAGTTTTGTGGAGCCAGAAAACTTTACCATCTTTCAAGCATTCAAGCATCTTTTTAAGAGTGATTGGGTAAGATAGTCCTTTTCATCTGCCACTGCTGTCATGATCATATCTGATAACTCTTTACTTTCCACAAATCTCAGACTATGCTATTTTAGTAGTGATGAGGTGCTTGAAAATTGAAATGCTGTATACAGTTAACACTTGAACAGAAAGGTGTTCCTGGGCTCTGCTTGAAAGCAGTTACATCACTGGTGAGAAATTACTTGTGACAGGCTGTACAACTGACAGAGTGTGGAAGGATTACAGCCTCACTGGGGACCTTCCTTCTCCACAGGAGTCCAACTTACCTTGCTCACATGTGGAGTGCATCCTCAGAGCTGCAGAAGGCCTCTAAATGGGTCCTAGGGTTCCATAGATAAAAAAAGGCAGAGAAAATTATCACCTGTATACCATATCACTCCATTTCACTTTGTCTCATGTATGCCTTTCGCCTTCCTGCATGTTCAGGCCCCAAGCGCTCAAAATCTTTTCCACTCCATCCCTCCATCTCTAATTTGATCTCCCTATTCTACCTGTCTCCTCCACATCTAAGACATATGTCCTTTTAATCTACCTCTCTTCAGTCATTCTCTCTATATCTCCAGATCATTTTGGCATACCCTCTTCAACCATACTCTCCCAGTTACTACACCTCTCTCTTACCCAGTTATTACTTGATCAACCCTCCTCACATCACATGTTGCCCTCAGATATTTCCATTTCAACCCCTCCTTACATTCTCATGTATAGCCCATGCCTCAGATCCATACAGCATTCTTAGGACTGTTATATCATTAAACATACCCATTTTTTGCCCTCCAAGACAGTAACCTCTCTTTCCACACATTCCTCAGTCCTACCAAAACCTTCATCCCTTACCCACCCTATGACTCACCTTTGTTTCTATGGTTCCATTTGCTGCCATGTCCACTCCCAAGTATCTGAAATACCTCACTTTCTCTTAGTTTTCCTCATTCATACTTACACCCCAGCTAACCTTTTCCTTTGCACTACTAAGCCTGATGACCTAGCGTATGTTCACATTTACTCTGAACTTTCTCTCCTTTCACATACTCTTTCAAACCCAGACATCAATTTATACAGTTTGTCATTTGAATCTGCCCTAAATGCATTGTTATCCGCAAACAATAGCTGGCTCACTTCCCAGGCCCCCCCCCCTCTCACCCCTACAAACTGTATACATGACCCCCTTTCCCAGACCTTTGCATTTAACTCCCTTACTACCCCATCCATATTCAAATTAAACAGCCATGGTGACATCACACACCCCTGCCACAGACCCACCCTTACCTGGAACCACTCACCCACTCTGCCTTTTCACACGCATGCCTTACTCTCTTAATGAAAATTCACTACTTCTAATAGCTTTCCTCCTGCACCATATATTCATAATACTGTTCATGAAGCATCAACCCTGTCGTATGCTTTCTCCATATTCATAAATGCAGCATATAAATCCTTTTGTTTCTCTTAAGTATTTCACACACACATTCTTCAATGCAAAAACCAAATTGCTTCGCCCCAGTCTGATGCTCTGTGCATGCCACCATACTCTCAATCACTGCTTTCCTATACAACTTACCAGGTATACTCAAAAACTTTTTTTTTTCATACATGCTCGCCATTTCCCGCGTTGCGAGGTAGCGATAAGAACAGAGGACTGAGCCTTAGAGGGAAATTCTCACTTGGCCCCCTTCTCTATTCCTTCTTTTAGAAAAGTAAAAACTGGAGGGGAGGATTTCCAGCTCCCCGCTCCCTTCCCTTTTAGTCACCTTCTATGACACACAGGGAATACGGAGGTAGAATTCTTTCTCCCCTCCATAAGGGATAAATCAGAAAACTTATACCTCAAAAATTTGAACACTCACTTTTGTCCTCTTTGCTGTGATACACTGGCACTATACATGCATTTTGCCAATTCTCAGGCACCTCACCATGATCCATACATACACTGAAAAACCTTAGTAACCAATCATCAACACAGTTACCCACTTTCTTAAGAAATGCAACAGCAGTACCATCCATTCCAACTGCCTTGCCACATTTCATATTATGCAAGGCTTTCACATCCTCTTCTCTTCTCACTAAACCACTTCCTGTGACTCTCTCACCTTGCATACCTCCCTTACCCAAATGCCCTACATTTTTTTATTGTAAAACCGACAAACAGTTGAGGTGTGTTGGTTGACTGCTAAAAGTAAAAGGAGGGAGCTTGTGGAATGAAAATGGAAGTCATGAATGCAAGTTGTAGAAGGATGTGAAAGGAGGAGTGGTATGAATGGGAAATGAAAATTATCAGGGAAGAGAGAAAGAAGGATATGCAGTTGTGCCATTAACAAGAGCATGGGAGGATGTTAATGAGCTTGATTGCAATAGATCAAGAATGGTGTGGATGAAAGGAAAGTTTGGAATTGGGAAGTATGCAGTGGTATGTGTATATGGAACTGTTTATAGGAAGACTGCATGAGGTAAGGATGAAATGAAGCATTTCTGGAGAAATTTGAATGACTGTATTAATGGTTTTAAGAAGGAGAGAAAGCTGTTTGTAATGGGTGACATGAATGTGAATGTGGGATGTAATCAAATTAACAAGTTAGAAGATAAATAGGGAGTGCCTGTAGTAAATGAGAATGTAAGTTATCTTGTGGATGTCTGTGCTGAGAGGGGTTTATTCCTTGCAAACACCTTTTGTCAGCACAAGATGATCCACAGATACATTTAGATGAGAAATGATGGAAGAGAAGAACAAAAGTGTTTGATTGACTATGTGGCAGAGGATAAAAGTTTGAGAAAGGTCTTGCTGGATGCAAGAGTTGTGAGAGGATTTTTTTGGAGATTCTGACCATTTTGCAGTTCTTTTGGAGGTGGGAATCAGGGAGAATTGGAGGTATGGTGTAAGGAAGAATGGAGTGGTAAAAGTATTGGCAAGTAAGAATATAAATCAGAAAGAATGCAAGGAGGAGTATGAAAGAATGGTAACAGATTGTTTAGATGAAAGTGCTGTAATTGTATGTATGCATTCATATGTGAATGAGGTATTTAGAATGTTTAGAGAAAGACTGTTAAAGGTGGTAGAATAGTAGTTGCATACAAGGTCATGAGATATACGAATAAAAGGGGAAATGCATGGTGGATGGATGAAATAAGAAATAATGTGGAAGAAAAGAAAAAGGCATATGGTAGATTGCTGGAGAGGAATGTATTAGTGGAAGTTCAGCAAAGGAAGAGAGAAGATTATAAGATGCATAAGTAGATTGTTAAGAAACTGATTGGGGAAAGTAAAGAAAGAGCAGATGAAGATTTTGGAAGAGAGTTGAGTGAAAAGTTTAGGAACAGTACCAAATTGTATTGGAAAAAGCCTTCCCTTTTTCATACTTGTTCATGGTTTACCGCACTGGTGAGTTAGTGCCAGGAACAGATGAAGAAAGCCTGCATTCCCTCACATCCATTCTTAAACTGTTATGTGCAGTGCACCAAAAGTACAGCCCCCTGTCACACCCAGGCCCCACAGACCTTTCCATAGTTTTTCCTGGCAGCTTCACGTCCTCTGGTTCGGTCCATTGACAGCACATCAACCCCTGTATACCACATCGTTCCAGTTCACTCTTTCCCATGCATGCCTTTCATATTCCTGCATTTTCAGGCCCCAATCACTTCACACATCCTTGTTTGTAGCTTATATCTCTCCTCCATACAACATTGTTGGAATTACTATACCTTCAAACATACCCATTTTTGCCCTCCCAGATATTGACCTCTACCTATTGGCACCCACGTCAACCCCTATAACTTACTTCCATGTCCATGGTTCCATATGCTGCCTTGTCCACTCCTAGGTATCTAAAACACTCCACTTCTTCCAAATATTCTCCATTGAAACTCACACCTATCCCTCTACCCTGTTATACCTAACAACCTTTCTTTTATTCACATTTACTCCCAATGCCCTCCTTTCCTACTCTTTTCGAAACTCAATCACCAACTTTTGAAGCTTGTTTGAATCTGTCACTCGTGCTGTGTCACCAGCAAATAATAACTGACTCACTTCCCAGACCCACCCCCTCATCCCGTAAAGACTGCATACTTGTCCACTCTCCATGACTTTTGCATTTACCTACCTTACCACCCCATCCAAACAAATTAAACTGCCATGGTAACATCACACACCACTATATTGTCTTGAAACTTTGCATACTGTTCATGTGTTAGTAAAGATAATTTCAAGTAACATTTACTTTTGCCAACAGAAAAATGGCATCATAGTTGGATCTGTTGATGCAACTGCTAATGAAAGCCAGAGGCGTGGATCATACTTACCACGATACTTGCTGCGATTGAAGGTTAGTTCAGCTCTATCATAGATTTGAAATTTTGATAGCATGAATTTTGCATACTTCACCAAACATTTATAGGTTGATGTATATTAGGAAGAGGAATAAGCTTGCAGAAATATTTTCCTGACTGGTATTTGAATCAGTAGTCAGATCTTCTTGATGTAGTTGAAAACATTAGTTTATGCATTTTTTTTCCTCCCAACTTCTTAATTCTTTTTTCCAGTATTGTATATATGTATAAGGGATCCTCATTGTCTTCACACATTTTGCAAGATAGACATACATTTTAATTACATTATTGTCACGCCAAGACTCAGGATTCTTCTTTCTATATTTCATGCATTCTTAATGTCTTTAAACACTTGAAGGTATGAAGTTTTTACCTGAAAAACTTATCTCACTCTCATTCAACAGCAGCCTCAAAATAGTAACAGCCCACCCTGCATTTATTATGTGATGAAGGAACTGGGTAAATGATGTATGACCTAGCAGTATTTTTTTTTCATATTGGCGGCTCCAGTCACTGACAAAAGTTCACATCAGTGTCAGGCCTAAATTAGAATATAGAAAGGTTAATGACAGGATAAAAGAAGATGCAAGAAAATATATAAAAATTTTGGTGCAAAGGAAAAAATCTGGGGGGATGGGTCTCCTTTGTTTCCTGGCACTACCTCGCTGACGCGGGAAACAGCGATCAAGTATAATAATAATAATAAAAAATTTCCAGGTTATTATTTTTAGGAAAGACATGAGAAGTTAGAGAGTTCCAATGCTTCAAGATGTAGGGAAAGAAACAGTTATCAAAATGGCCCACCCTAGAGTTGCTAACAGCTACACAGTAATCATGTGACACAGCAGCTTGCCAAGTATTGCGTGGTCTAGCTAGTGGTGGGGGCGCACAGTCAGTGGCTTACCAAATAATGTGCAACTCAGCATTATGTCATGCAATTGCTTGCAGTGAATCAGAAAGAGTGCAGGGAGGAGTATTAAAGGAGGGTGACCAAAGTTTAGGTGGAAGTACAGTAAATGTAGGGATGCAGCCATGTGTGCATGAGGTGTTCATAATGTTTAGAGAAAGATTTTTAAAGGTTGTAGAATTAGTAGTTGGAGACAAGGTCATGAGATGTAGGAATAAAAAGGGAAATGCATGGTGGATGGGAGAAATTGGAAATGCTTTGGAAGAGAAGAAAAAGACTTATGTTAGATTGTTTGAAAGGAATTTATCTGTGGAAGTTCAGCGAAGGATAAGGGACAAATATAAGATGAGAAAGTTGAGTGTTAAGAAGCTGATACAGAAAAGCAAAGAAAGAGTAAATGAAGATTTTGGAAGAAAGTTGAATGAAAATTTTATGGAAAATAAGAAATTCTACTGGAAGTGGTGAAAGAGGAGGATGTAAGAGTGGATATGTTAATGTGAGAAGTAAGGAAGGGGAGTCACCGAGTTACAAGGAGAAAATGAAAGGAAGATGGAAAGAGTATTTTGAGGAGCTGATGAATGTGCAAGAAGGTTTAAGGGAGCATTTGCTTACATGCATAGGTATGGAGGATGGAAGGAAGAGGATACGAGTGTAAGGGCTTATAGCAAAAAGGGAGGTAAAAAGCGCAATTATGAGGATGAAGATAGGAAAGACAGTTAAAGTGGATTGGATTATGGCTGAATTGCTGAAGTATGGAGGAGAAAGTGTGATAAATGGATGCATCTAATATGTGATTTAGCATAGAAACAGAAGGTTGTGCCTGAGGATTGGGTGAAAGCTGTTATTGTTCCTTTATTCAAAGGAAAAGGGGCTAAGGATGTATGTGGCATTTATAGGGGCATAAGTCTGTTAGGTATAACAGGAAAAGTTTATGCAATTATTTTAATTGATAGAGTGATGGAAGTCACTGAATGTTGAATATGTGAGGAACAAGGGAGTTTCAGGAAAGGTGTAGGATGCGTCGATCATATTTTTGGGGTGAAGACTACTGTAGAAAAGTATCTAGCGAAAGGTAAGAAGTTGTGTGCAGCTTTTATGGATCTGGAGAAAGCATACGACAGAGTCAAGTGGGGTGCTGTATGGGATGTGTTCAGGATGAATGGGATAGGGGTACACCTTTTGGATGGTTTGAGTTGCAAGTGCATGTGTAAGAGTGCATGGAGAATTGAGTGAAAGTTTTGGTATACATATGGATGTGAAGCAGGGCTGTGTGATGTCACTGTGGCTTTTTGATACATTTATGGATGAAGTGATAAAAGAGATGAAAGCAGAACTACAGAAAGAGGTTGCAGAGATGGATTGTGGTATGCCGGCTAGTGGCAAGCCTGTTTGTGTATGATATTGTGCTGTTTGTTGAGAAAGAAGAGGAGTTACAGGTTATATGTGTGTTTTATGATATGTGTAAGTGTAGGAGATTGAAAGTAAATGTAAGTAAAAGTAAAGTAATTGTTTTTGAAAGGAAACAGAGTGAAGATATAGATTTTGCAAAACCATATAGAGCATTAGGTAGAAACATTGTAGTAGGTAGGAGCATTAGATAGAAGTAGTCATTGGGAACATTAGGTAGGAGCCTCTGCAAACACTGCACTGGACCTGCCCTTTGCCAGTGGCCTGTTAGGGTGAGGTACTAAAGGCTAAGAAGTGGCACTGGAGTTCTTTAGTTATGGAGACCCTGTTGCCATGGCCATCCTTTTAAGGGAGTTCCAGTTGGAACAGGCATCAGAGATATAGATAGATAGCTAAAATGAAAGAAGAAAGTGTACGAAACTGTTTTGGATATGATGGGAGACAGACTGGATGAGGTGAGAAAATTTAAGTATTTAGGAGCTGCCTTGGGTAAGTTTGGTGATATAGAAGGAAAGATAAATGAGAGAGCAGTACAGAGTAGAGGAGTGATTGGGTCTCTTGATAGAATAATGAAGGGTAGAGGTGTAAGTATGGAAGTGAAGAGAGGATGAAGGGATAACATAGTCATCCCATCGTTGACATGTGCAACCAAAAAATGGATATGGAATGAGTCACAGAGGTCTAGAATCTAGGCTGTGGAAATGAGCCATTTGAGAGGAGCATGTGGTATTACTAGATGGAATGAAGAAAGAAATGAGGGAGTGCATAATAGATGTGTTATGGCAGGGAATGCAAAGGGAATGAATTGTTGAGTGGTACAGTGGGTGAAAGGTAATACTTTGAGGTGGTTTGGGTACGTGGGAAGAATGCAAGGTCGGGAGTTTACAAGGAGAGGTTGATGTGAGAGGAAGACCACCTGTGACAATAGGATATAGAGTGGAAGAATACTGGAGGGAGGGAAATAGTGGAAGAATGTGTGTAATAGTGTATGCGAGGCTTGCATGTAAGGACAAGGATAAGTGGAGACTTTTGATGTGGCCTTCCCCTAAATGAGAGTTACCTTGGAACAGGCATCAGAGATATAGTTAGATAGATTCACTCATGACTGCATCCGACTAAAGGGGGAGTTGTTGCCCAATTACACCAGGGCACTACTTTTAGACTTGGACAAACACCTAAGTTGTGCTGTCACTTTTTTTTTTATTTTGACAATTTAGAGCATCGCTGCCTATGGAAACACTGCACTGGAGTTGACTTCTGCCAGTGACCTGTCAAGGATGAGGCACTAAAGGCTAAGAAGTAGCACTGGAGTCTACAAGCGATTGAGGTGCTGAATGTGAATGGGATGACTGGTGAGAGTAAAGGAAGGGAGATTGTGGAGAGGTTTAAAAGCTTTAGCATAGATGTGCTAGAGATTAGGAAAAGCCATATCCTTGGGCAGGGTGTGTGGAGTGAAATTGGAAATGATGAATGCAAGTTATGGGAGGGCATGGAAGGAGGTGTGGTATGGACGGGAATGAGTGAAAATTACTGGGGAAGAGGAAAAGAAAAATGTGCAATTTTGCTCTCACCAAGAGTATGGGAGGGTGTTACAGAGCATGGATGGAATGGATTAAGAATAATGTGGGTGAAAGGAAAGATTGGGATTGTGAAGTATGCATGGGTATGTGTATATGCATCTGTGAATTTGAAGACTGTTCAAGGTAAGGATGAAATGAAGCTTTTCTGGAGAAATTTGAATGACTGTATAAATGGTTTTGAGAATGAGAGAAACATGGTCGTATTGGATGATATGAATGCGAAAGTGGGATGTGATGAAATAGGTGAGATAGTTGGTAAATGGGGAGTGCCTGGAGTAGATGAGAATGAAAGTTATCTTGTGTATATTTATGCTGAGAGATATTTATTCCTTGCAAACACCTTTTTTCAGCACAAGATGTTCCACAGATATACATAGATGAGGAACTATGGAAGAGAAGCACAAAAGGCTTTGATTGCCTGAATGGCAAAGGATGAAAGATTGAGAAAGGCTTTGCTAGATGCTAGAGTCGTGAGAGGATTCTTTGGAAACTCTGACTATTTTGCGGTCCTTGAGGGGATGAGGATTGGGGAGAAGTGGAGGTATGGTTTAAGGAAGAATGAAGAGGAAAATGTGTTGGCTAAACAAGAAGATGATCAGAAAAAAATGCAGGGAAGAGTATGAAAGGAAGGTAACTGAAAGCTTAGATGGAAGTGCGGTGAATGTAGGAATGCAGTCAAGTGTGAATAATGTGTTTAAAATGTTTAGAGAAATACTATTAAAAGTTGTTGAATCAGTAGTTGGATAAAAGGTAGTGAGATACAGGAATAAAAAGGGCAATGTGTGTTGGACAGAAGAGATTAGAAATGCTGTGGAAGAGAAGAAAAAGGCATATTGTAGATTGCTCGAGAGGAATGTACGAGGGGATATTCGGCAAAGGAGGAGGGAAGAATACAAAATATGTAAGTGGAATGTAAAGAAGCTGATAGGGGAAAGCAAAGAAAGAGTATATGAAGATTTTGGAAGGAAGTTAAGTGGAAAGTTTTGGGATAATGAGAAACTCTACTGGAAGGAGGTTAAAAAGGAAAGAGGAGGATGTAAGAGTGGAAATGTTAAGGTGAGAAGTAAGGAAGGGGAGTTGCTGAATCAAAAGGTGGAAGTGAAAGGAAGATGGAAAGAGTATTTTGAAGAACTTATGAATGTGGGAGAAGGGGAGGCAGCAGTTGTTACATGCATTGGTATGGAGGATGGAAGGAAGAGGATACGAGTGCAAGGGCACATAGCAAAAAGGGAGGTAAGCAGGGCAATAACGAGGCTGAAGGTAGGAAAGGTGCTTGGAGTGGATAGGATTACTGCTGAAATGCTGAAGTTTGGAGGAGAAAGTGCCTAAGGATTGGGTGAAAGCTATTATCATTCCTTTATTCAAAGGAAAAGGTGCTATGGATTTATGTAGCAATTTTAGGGGAATAAGTCTGTTAAGTATACTAGGTAAAGTGTATGCAAGACTATTAATTGACAAGGTGATGGAAGAGACTGAATGCAGAAAAAGTGATGAGCTAGGGAATTTTTGGAAAGGTAGGGGATGTGTGGATCAGATTTCTGTTGTAAAGATTAACTGTGGAAAAGTATTTAGTGAAAAGTAAGAAGTTGTATGCAGCTTTTATGGATCTGGAGAAAGAGTTGAGACGAATGATTTGTGGGATGTGTTAAGGATATATGGTATAAGGGGACAACTTTTGGATGGTGTATAAAACTTATATAGAGGAGTAAATGCGTGTGTAAGAGTGGATGGAGAGGTGTGTAAGCTTATGTTATTGAAAGTAAATGCAGATTAAAGTAAAGTAATGATGTTTGAAAGGAAACAGAGTGAAAGTATAGATTTTGTAAAACCATATAGAATAAAAGAAGAAAGTGTACTAAATTGTGTTATGGATATGGGGTGGGGAAAAGGAAGAAGTGAGAGAATATAAGTATCTAGGTGCTGTCTTGGGTAAGTGTGGTGATATAGAAGGAGAGAGAAGGGAGAGAGCAGTACTAGGTAGAAGAGTCATTGGATCCCTTCATATAATAATGAAGGGTAGAGGTCTAAGTATAGAAGTGAAGAGAGGCTTAAAGGACAACATAGTCCTCCCAACCCTGGCCCATGCAGTTGAAACATGTACATGGAATGAGTCACAGAGGTCAAGAATCCAGGCTATGGAAATGAGCTCTTTGAGAAGAGCATGTGGTGTGACTAGATGGGATGAAGAAAGAAATAAAAGGGTTTATGAGAGAAGTGGTATGGCAGGGAATGCAAAGGGAGTGAATTGTGGGGTGGTAGAGTGGGTGAAATATAATACTTTGAGGTAGTTTGGTCTTATGGAAAGAATGCAAGACTGGGAGTTTACAAGGAGAGTGAATGATAGTACAATTAAAGGGGTGGGTGTGAGTGGAAGACCACCTGTGACAAGGGCAAATAGGGTGGAGGAATACTTGAGGGAGAGAAATAGTGGAAGAATGCATGGAATGGTGTATGTGAGAGAGGCATGTAAGGATAGGGATGAGTGGAGACTCTTTTGCCATGGCCAGCTCTTGATGGGAGTTCCCAGAGGTAACATTCTGTCACCCTTTTTCATATTCTCCCTTGCATTTTTTTTTATTCAGGTTCTTGCTTGCCAGCTCTTTTATGTCTCCATTCTTCCGTACACCATAACTCCATTTCTCTGATCCTCACTTCCACGAGAACTGCAAAGTGATCAGTCTCCAAACAGTTCTCTCACAACTCCAGTGTTCAGCACAACCATTCTCTTTTGTACCCCCATCAATTAGTATGTCCCTCCCCCCCCAAAGGCTCCAGTCACGGACAAAAGTCCACATCAAGGCCAGGCCTTAATTGAAATAAAGAGAGAATTATGGAACAGAAAATGAAAAACAAGGGAAATAATTTACAGATTTTTGAATAAGTGAAAGACCTATCTTTTTATGCTAAGTTACCGTCTTTCTTACTCACAAACGCATTTTTATATATGTTCCTCTTCTTAAGTCAGGTATTCCCAGTCACTAGTCCCTTTTCAGCACACAACTCCACAAACTATTAATCATATCTCTTCACTGTAATGAATACCCCATGCCCTCCAATATACTCTCAACTGCTATATTGCTTTCACATTTAAATCACCCATTGCTGATATCCAATCTCTTGCATCAAAGCTCCTGACACATTCAACTTTTCCCAAAACACTTTCCTCTCCCCATCATTTTTCTCATTGTCAGATGCATAAGCACTAATAATCACCCACTTCTTGAACTCCACTTTCATTTTTACCCACATCAGTTTAGAGCTCAGTTCCTTAAAGTCTTTTGCACATTTCTACATCTTCAGTAGAAGTGCTACCCCTGCCTTACCTCTCATCCATGACACAAACCTCTAACTTTACCCCTATGACATTCCCAAACCACTCTTAACCTTATGTTTAAGATTCGTTTCCCTCAGATTTAGAACAGCTATGTTTCTTTCCTCAAACATCTTATTTATTTCTCTTTATCTCGTCTTGGTTACATCCAAACACATTTAGACACCCCAGCCTGAACCTATGAGGAGGATGAGTATCCTCGCTTTTGCTGTTATTAGTCATCTCCTATGACATGCAGGGAATATGTGGGCATTATTCTTTCTCCATTATTCATTAAATTTCCTCTCCTTTACTTTTGATATAGCTACTCTTACTGAATCAGATAATTCATGGGATGATGTAGCAAGCCTTGTACACCTCCCACTACTTGCAGTAACTCTTACTCCACCCCATCCAACTCCAGCAGCAGCACAAGCCCTCACCACCACCTTTTTCAGTATGTTTTCTTTAAGTATCATCTGAATTACATCATGATAAAGTGTGACATATTGATGATAATGTAAGTTGTTTTAGCTATAGTCTATACATAAGAGTTAGATAGGGAAATTGTTTGGTCAAGAACATAATCCCTGTTATAACACAGATTTCTGTTGCTCTTATATTGATAGATTGTTAGAGTGCCAGATCTCCAGGAATGTAACCCCATTGCTAAGCTGGGCCTTGTGGTATTTGGAAAATTGGTATTTGAATGGGTGATGGTCTGCATAGAATAGCTGATTGGGGAGGAGCATTGTGGCTTCAGAATTATAGGTTTGAAGAATGTGTGCAGGAAATACTTGGAGAAAGAGAATGAATTGTTTGTGGCATTCTTGGATGTAGGGAAATTGTGGGATGAGGTTGACAGACATGTCTTTTGGAAAGCACTACAAATAAATGGGTAAATGGAAAGTTGCTATTACTAGAAGAAAGAAGCTATTACTAGAAGAGTAAGACATGTGTGCAAGTATAATGGGAAGAGAGTGGGTGGTTCATGGTAAAGATGGATATGTGCCAAGGATGTTTGATGTCATCATGGCTGTTTAAACTAGTTGTGGACAGGGTGATGAGGGAAGTGATTACAAGGGTCTGAGAGTGGGTGTGCAGTATGCTGGTGATGGGAGGGTGTGGGAGATGAATCAGTAAACAGCTGTGTCAGCAGCTATTTGCAGATTACACATCTCCGATGGGGGACTCTTGAGAAACCCAAAAAGCTGGTGATAGAATTTGTGAAAGGTGAAAGATGAGGGGTAAACATCAACAAAAGTAAGCTTATAAGGTACAGCAGGATAGTTGGATTATAAGTTTAGATGGATAGGATCTGGAAGAAATAAGTTGCTTAAGGTACCTAGGAGTGGATGTGGCAGCGGATGGAACCATAAAGGCTAAAATGTTTCACAGGATGGAAGAGTAAGGCCATGAGTGCATTAAGAAGCATGTGGAATGAGATGTCCGTATCTGTAAAGGCAGAGATGGGTATGCATGTCTGAGGCCATGAATGAAAAAGTCAGAAAATGGGTGGTTATGTTGGAAATGAAGTGCCTGAAAATGACATGTTGCATTATGGGATGATCACGTAAGGAATGGCAATGTCAAAGAAAAGTTTGATAATAGGCACAGTCAGATTTGAGAGGCCTGACTTAGTTGTACTAAAATGGTGTGAGCATATTAGAGAGGATAAGCTAAGAAAGTTTAACTATGAGGTTATACATTTCAGAAGTGGAGGGAGCAAGAGGGAAAGAGAGACCATGCCATATGAAGCAGCTGTGCAATGCAGTTAGTGTAAACCATAGAGTGATGCTTGGTACTTGGCAGTGGATATTAAGCTATGGTTTCAATATATCATACACTTCAGCCACCTTAGGGTCTTCAGATCATAATCATATTCTTGTCATTTCCAAGTGGGTGCATACACTCCGTTTTCCTTCTTGAAATGTCGACTTTTGCACTTTGGCAGTGATCAGCGGTGTTTCTTGAACAGCTTTTACACTGTCTTTCTGTAGGACCTGCACTGCATTGCTAGTTGGGATGTCTCCAGTTTTGGTAACTGCATAGTGGAGGCCCTCTTAGTTGGACTGGGATTTTCTAAAAAGCCTTTATCTCTCAAGTCATAGTTTGATACTTTTTCTCTGATGTTTATAGAATCAGAGATAGAGCATATTGCATCTGCAAACTTTGAACATCCCTGAAGCTCATCCCACCTTTATTTTTGCTCATAATCTTTGCAAAGCTGTCATTTGTAGAGTTAAACATGCTTATAGAAAAAGGAAGTGCGCTGACTTTACTTCTTCAACAGATAAATATTCCAGGTCCTTAATGGAACACATCTCTAGCAACTTCTGTAATTCAGCCTTTCTAACAATTTTTCAACCTGATCAATCTTTAGCTTTGTCTCTAACTTTTTTTTTTTTTTACGCCTTATATTCTTCTGACTAAATTTTCGATCACTACTCATCTAATCCTACCCACATCACTTTTCTTACTGAACATATATCCTCTCCCATATTTTCCTTTTGCAAGATTTTCTAGGTTCTGTACAGGCTACAGGTGTTGTACTCCATCCTTACAGCATCATTTGAAAGCTTTATTATTAGTATGATTTTTTATTTTTCATCCCAGCACTCCCTGAAATGAAGGACAAAATCTCCTCCAGGTGCTGTTGTCTCATAAAAGAAGGTCTGCAATTTGCTGAAGTTGTAATTTTGTATTTTTTCATGCTCCTCAGGGATGGGAGGCATTGGATCCTTTTATTCCCATTCTTGTGTCTAACTACAATGAGTTGGAGATGCAGAGTGTTGTGGATTATTATGTTGATCGTAATTGGCTGCAGACACCAGAGGGAGCTTCAAATGTAGGACGACATGAATTGGCTGCTCTTAGTGGTTATAATCCATTTACCCTAATGACTGTATGTAAGTCGCTCTAAATATATATTTAGAAGGATGATATGTACATATCTGTAATAAAATATGTAAGAAAAATTTAATGACACTTGGTTTGAATATCCACTTACTAGAGTGAGTTACACATGCTTAATATTCTCATAGTCTTCAGTTTGCTAACCATAGCTTGAAAATACGTATGTGTGAATAAGAGCAAAGTTAAAGGATGATAAATGAAAGGGAAAAGAAAATTTAGTATGCAAACATCAGCAAAATTGTTGTATACCCTAGTGGAAATTCATTATGTAAAACATAGTAGTATGAACATGATATGAAGAGTTCAAAAGTATTACTCCATGGGGACTATGCTTTACAGAGATATTGGTATATTGAGTCATGTCTTTAAGCAAATTGAATACTTTGAAAATAATAAAGAATGAAAAATTGTTTTAGATGAGTATTTCTGTTTTGATGTAGGCACCTGAAATATGCTTTGTGATAAGAGAATGGATAATGAAATGCTGGTGGTTTTCAAAACATTAATTTCTTTTGAGGGACAGGTGTTGAATAATGAGAGTAAATATGTTAAAAAATGAAGATATATATCCAAATTATTTTTTATATAAAGTTTTGGTTGATCAGAGAAATAGCAAATCCCAATGAAGGACTTGTAAGGAGTGTGTAAGAGAAGAGTTGTAAGCTAATGCTGACAAGATGAAGGCAATGATGATTAGCATAGAAAGTTCTGGGTATAGGTACATGTTAGAAAGTGAAAAATTGGAAGGGGGCACAAATTTCAAGTACTTTAGGAGTTATCTTAATCAAGATTGAAAAATAGATGCTGAAATATGGGAGGGGGATTGAAATGTCAGATGGCTTACAGTCTGAGTAATAGTTTGAGAGTTAGATATATGAGATTGCAAATGTGAATGGGCTTGGGAGAAGGCATAGTTCATGATATGTCTTTTAAGAGAGATATTTAGGTTTGAATATGACTCAATGGAATGATGGGAGTATGGTATCAAAGGAAAAATTAGGAGGTGGAAAATTTACTCGACACGTGTTTCAACCTTCCAGCCTTCCTCAGAGGCATAAATGGCATAGTGAGACTACATCCTATTTCAATAAATCTCACATCTCAAGAAATGAGGCAGAGATATGTCAAGTCTTCTGATTAGTCTGCTGCTGCTGTTGTCTCTTCTGTAACTTTCCAGTCAAGTGCTGCTATTTCCACTACTGCTTTGGCCCACATGCTACTTGACTATGTGTTGGTGTTAGGTTTCAAGGTGCTGTGAATCCACACAGACAACGGACATTTTCCCCAGTGGTGAGAAACAAGAATTACATATTGATGCATGGGGGAAAAAAAAAAAAAAGCCTTGGAATCAACACACTTTACCTTGAAACCTTACTTCAGCACTTGGTCAGGCAGCATATTGTGAGCCAAAACAATAGTGGAAATGGCAGCACATGATTGAAGGGTCACAGAAGAGAGGACAGCAGCAGTAGACCATTCAGAAGACTTGACATAGTTCTGCGTCAGTTCCTGAGTTGTGAGATTTGTAAACATTGCACATGGTCATGCTGTGTCATTTATTCTTTTGAAAATGGCCGAATTTGTGTTAAGAATAAGATTCTCAACTCCTGCTCATGTTTCCTTTGCTACTGTACTCCTGCATTGGGGTTTACAGTAATAGGATAACAGTTTGCAATCTACTGAGACATTTTTTGAAATTGGGATGTGGAGTAAGTAGAATGAATTGAGGGAAATGGGAATGTCAGAATCAGGTATGAAATAGAAAAAAGTAGCTCAAAGGTAAGGAATGGAGTGCTGAAGTGGCTTTTACCTATGGAAAGAATGGATTTAGGAGGGATAATTAAAAGAAAGTATATGAGTAAAGTGAAGGAAAACACAGCAAAGGAAAGATTGTGAGTGAGATTCAAGGATAAAATACAGGACTGTGTGGTAAAGAGATACCCCAGTTGATTCCTTGATAATTTTCCTCATTAAATCCCAGGGTACAGTTGACTCCTTTACAAGACTGACTATGTACCAAAGTGCAAAGAGAAGACATTACATGTGACATTCAGCAGGAAAGAATACTGTTTATTAGATGTAGATGGAGCAGGGAAGAAAGAATTCTATCTTCATATTCCCTGTGTGTCATAGAAGACAACTAATGGGGGCAGGAGTGGGAGACTGAAAACCCTCCCCTTCTGGTATTTCAATTTCTAAAAGCTGGAACAGAAGGAGCCAAGCAGGGAATGCTCATCCTCCTCAAAGGCTTAGGCTGGGATGCCTTAATGTGTATGGATGTAACCAAGATAAGAAGAGAGGAGAGGTAAGCAGTATGTTTGAGGAAAGAAACTTGGGGAGGATATTCTGGCTCTGAGTGAAACAGCTCAAGGGTAAATGTGAAGAATGGTTTGGAAATATCTCAGGAGTAAAGTCAGGGGTTGGTGAGATTACAAGAACTAAGGAAGGATTAACACTACCCCTGAAGCAGGAGTTGTGGGAGTGTATGAAAGAGTATGGAAAAGTGGATAGAACTGAAAGTGGATGGCATGAGATGGGTGATTATTAGTGCTTATGTTCCTGACCATGGGAAGAAAGATCATGAAAGGAAAGTGTTTTGGGTGCAGTTAAGTGTGTCAGTATTTTTGATGCAAGTGACAGGTATTAGTGATGAGTGATTTGAATGAGGTGAGTACTGTGGCATTTGAGGGTATAATAAGGGGGCATGGGGTATTCAGTAAAGGAAATGGAAATAGTGAACAACTTGTGGACTTGTGTGCTGAAAAAGGACTGGTGACTGGGAATACCTGGTTTAAAAAGAGAGACATACACAAGTATTCATACATGAGTAGGAAAGCTGGTCAGTGGGCATTATTGGATTCCTTATTGATTGATAGGTGTGTAAAAGAGAGACTTTTGGATGTAGATGTGCTGAGAAGTGCAGCTGGCAGAATGTCTAATCACTATTTTGTTGAGGCAAGGTTGAAGAATTGTAGAGGTATTAGGAAAAGCTGAAACAATATAGGTGAAAAGAGAGTGGTGAGAGTAAGAGTACTTGGAAAAGAGACTTATGTTAACAAATACCAGGAAAGATTGAGTGCAGAAGGCAAAGGTGAAAGTAAAAGAAGCAAGGGGGGTAGGTGAGGAATGGGAAGTATTTAGGGAAGCAGTACAGGCATGTGCGAGAGATGCATGTGTCATGCGAAAAGTGGGAGGTGTTTAGATTAGAAAGAGAATTGACTGGTGGGATGAAGAAGTAAAACTGCTAGTGAAAGAGAAAAGAGAGGCATTTGGTGAAGTATGTACAGGGAAGGAGTGCAAATGATTGGGGGTATACAAGAGAAAGCAGCAGGAGGTGCAGAGATTGAAAAAGAGAGCAAATGAGAGAGTGGATGAGAAAGTATCAGTAAACTTGAGGGAAGATAAGATGTTTTGGAAGGAGGTTAATAATGTGCAAAAAACAAATGATCAAATAGGAACAATGATGAAGGGGAGCAAAAGGGGAAGTGGTAGCAGGTAGTGATGAAGTGAGGAGATTGAATGAGTATTTTGAAGGACTATTGAATGTGTTTGATGACAGAGTGGCAGATGTATGGTGTCTGGGTTGGGGTGGTATGCAAAATGAGAGAGTCATGGAGAGTGGTTTGAAGAAAAAAGAGGTGGTGAAATGTGGCTGGGGTGGATGGTTTTGCATTTGAATTTATTTAGAAACGGATTTACTGTGCTGTTAATTGGTAAAGTGCCTCAGGATTGGCAGAATGCATGTATAATGCCACTTTATAAAGGCAAGGGGAATAAAGGTGAGTCTTCACATTACAGAGGTATGAGTTTCTTAAGTGTACCTGGCAAGTTGTAAGGGAGAGTAGTGATTGAGAGGGTGAAGGCATGTAAAGAGCATCAGACTCGAGATGAGCAGTAAGGTTCTAGAAGTGGTAGAGGATATGTGGATCAGGTGTTTGCTATGTTCGAATATTTATTTTTGGGGTTGGCATTATTCGAATATTTAATTTGGCAGGAGTAACCATCAGACTTCCACTATAGCTCAGCATTTTATGTATTCATAGATATCTAACAGGTACCTGTTGCTCGTAACATCATCATCATCATCCATGTTGCTATATCAAATAACATTATTCAAAAACAGTTCCCTGTGTCGTGTGGCAGGTCACTGAGAGGAGGAAAGATTACCTTCGTATCATCTGCCTTATATGTAAACATTGGCAGTTCCTGAATTGTATGTATTATGTACATACATTTTTCACTTACACATACATTAAAATTATTTGGAACAGGAAACCCAGCAAAGCGTATGTAGCTTTTATAATTAGTGGTTACCACATCACTGACACCTGTTGACAGCTGTGAGATGACATCGGTTGGCTTAAGATGCATTTAGATGATTGACATTCCAGCCCGCCGAGTGGTTGTTCCCCTGACCATTTTACCTCTCCGCGTACGGTCCATATATCGAATTTTATCAGTTACATAATGATATGGGATACATCTGTCCTATATAAACCGTAGTTTTCTGCCTGTTGTGCTCTATGTTTGGTGTCATTTGTTTCTGTTTAGTTTAGATTTGCTACAAAACAAAGAAGTAATCAATAGGCTTCATTCGAAAACCATGTTGTACTTCGACCGTTTGTGATACATGTTTAACATTTTTAACATCCTCTCTAAAGTGCTAATGCCTTGAAATCATTTAGATTTTTATGTTCCCAATTTCTAACATTATTATACAGAAGAACAGGTCTGATTATAAACTGTGAACACATTTAGTATAAAAAAAATGGATAGCGATCAGCTACCTTAGTTATGTGGGGGAGTGAGGCTTGTGTGTTAGGGGGAACTGAGACGACTAAAGTAAAAGTTTGTCTATGGCAGGGGTGATAAGAGAGGTACATGCAAGAGTCTTGGAGAGAAGGGCGAGTATTCAGTCTGTTGTGGATGAGAGGGCATGGGAAGTGCGTCATCTCTTGTTTGCTGATGATACAGTACTGGTGGCTGATTCGAGTGAGAAACTGCTAAAGTTGGTAACTGAGTTTGGAAGTGTGTGAAAGGAGAAAGTTGAGAGTAAATGTGAATAAAAACAAGTTTGTTAGGTTTAGCAGGGTTGAGGCCCAAGTTAGATGGGATGTAGGTTTAAATGGAGATTAATTGAAGGAAGTGAAGTATTTTAGATATTTGGGATAGGCCACGGCAGAGACTGGAATCATGGAAGTGGAAGTGAGTCATAGGATGGGGAAGGGGGCGAAGGTTCTGGGAGGGATGAAGAATGTGTGGTAAAAGAGAACGTTATCTCGGAGGGCAAATATGGGTATGTTTGAAGGTATACTAGTCCCAACAATATTGTATGGTGGCGAGGCATGGGCCATATATAGGGCTGTGTGGAGGAGGGTGGATGTGTTGAAAATGGAATGTTTGAGGATAATATGTGGTGTGAGGTGGTTTGATCAAGTAATGAAAGGGCAAGAGAAATGTGTGGTAATAAAAAGAGTTTGGTTGAGAGAGTAGAAGAGGGTGTGTTGAAATGGTTTGGACATATAGAGAGAATGATTGAGGAAAAGTTGACAAAGAGGATATATGTGTCAGAGGCGGAGGGAACAAGGAAAAGCGGGAGACCAAATTGGAGGTGGAAGAATGGAGTGAAAAAATATTTTGAGCGATGGGGCCTGAACATGCAGGAGATTGAAAGGCGTGCACAGAATAGAGTAATTTGGAATGGTATGGTATGCTGGGGCCAATGTGCTGTCAATGAACTGAACAGGGCATGTGAAACGTCTGGGGTAAACCATGGAAAGGTCTGTGGGGCCTGGACGTGAATAGGGAGCTGCGTCTTTAGTGCATTACTCATAACAGCTCGTGAATGAATGTGAGCAGATGTGGCCTTTCTTCGTCTGTTCCCTGGTGCTACCTCACAGACGCAGGGAGCAGTGATCAGGTGTGGGGAAGAAGAGAATGTATATGTTATCATTTTCATTTTCTTCATGCATTTTGTGCTATTTCCTATGGGGCAGGGTGGCGTCGGGAATGAATAACGGTGAGCAAGTATAAATGTGTACATATATATATATATATATATATATATATATATATATAT
>JAYMFT010236091.1:0-11119 GCA_038088735.1 Panulirus argus | reverse complement strand
GATAGATAGATAGATAGATATACACACTTAATTGTTGCGGTGATTTGTATTAGTAACCAGCGAAGTAACACAGTCTGTCTCACCACCTTTCTACAACACTGACCTAAGTTCATAATACCGACATCCTCTGCCGGAACATTGACTGTGTACTTTACCCTGTAAGGAGGAACGATCGCTCGCCACCTTCCTCCCCCTTTAGATACGTTCCTACCGTGGGCTGTATAGTTTGGGAGCCGAGCGGGTGGAACAGAGAACTTCAGCGCCCACCGGGCGATGAGTAAGTAGCGTCACGCTTGGCTGTGGTGGCCAAAGAAACACACTTCGCTCGAGTTACTTTCACTTCAAATTACATGTGGTGGAATGCGTGCTGAGCCTTGGCTGAGGCCGTCAACGCACTCACTCTCGCCTGCCGGTGTGGGGAGAGCCTCAACGCAAGCGTGATGGCCACCTGGAAATCATACTGACAGCTCTGGAGTACGATAACTTCACTCCATGGGTAAAGTAACGTTACTTTTGGGGTATGATGACCTCACAAGCACAATAGCTCACAAATGGTATTATAACTTCAACTCTGGAGTGCGATAACTTTCCCCACTTACGAACATCTTTAAATTTTGAACACGTTTTTATCGTTTTTAGTACAGTAACTTTATTTCTTTAGTATGATATAACTTCTGAACTCGAGTATGATCCATTACATACATAGAAAATCCTTACCAACCAATCAACAACACAGTCATCCCCTTTCTTAACAAATTCAACCGCAGTACCATCCACTCCAACCGCCTTGCCACATTTCATCTTAAGCAAGGTTTTCACCACCTCTTCTCTTTTCACCAAACCACTTTCTATGAATGTCTCGATCCGCATACCATCCTGACCCAAACACCCTACATCTACCATACTATCATCAAACACTCTAAACTATCCTTTGAAATATTCTTTTCATCTCCTTACCTCATCACTACATACAACCACTTCCTCATTTGCCCCCTACACCGATGTACCCATTTGTTCTCTTGTTTTTCTCACACTGTTAAACTTCCAAAATATCCTTTTTACTTTCCCTGAAGTTTACTGATACCCACTCACCCCCACTCTCATTTGCCTTCTTTTTCAACCCCTGCATCTTCCTCTTGACCTCCTGCCGCTTTCTCTTATACATCTCCAAGTCATCTGCACTCCTTCCCTGTAAGTACCACCCATGCACCTGTCTTTCCTCTTTCACTTAGTAACATTTGTCATCCTGACGCCCGTCCATCTAGCCCAAGAAAGCGCCATAGTCTCACGTAACTGACTATAACCTATAATACACAATTTTCTTATGGTGTGTGCGTTACGGACCATGGCTTCATGACCGGTGCCTTATGAAAGCTGGGCTAATACCATACATTTCACTTTCTTCTGTTGCTAAGTACTGGGTTGTGTGTGTGTGGTGAGGGGAACGTCGTCCGTCCCTCACGGTGTGTGTGGCAGTGAAAGTTTTCACCTGTGGCCACCAGGACACAACAGTATTGCTCTCTCCTGCCCAGCCGAACACATCTTGAGGTCTACCATGGGTTTTAGGCTCCAACGACGGTGCTGAGGGTGTCGTGCCCACTTACTAGGGGTGGTTGAGCGGCGGTGTAGAGTTGTTGTGATCGTATCGGTAAGGCTCCAGAGGTGGTGAGGTGTTGTGACCGTATCAGCAGGAACTGTACCAGCAGGAGCAGCGAGGGTGGTTTAACGTGCTTTGAATGAATCAGGTGGGGAAGTCGAATGCCGGTGGCCAGGATGTTCTAACCCCGTCGGTAGTGACTCCAGCAGCATTGGTAAGGGTAATCCAAGATGTTGTGGTCTCATCAGGGACACCTACACCGGTGGTGGTAAGGAAGACGAGGGTGTATCACAAGCGTATGTATAAGGTAATCAACGGAGGCGGTAATTGTACATGATGTCATGCAGATGTAGAGAGTGACAGGGAGAGGTTGCTGGTTTTAATCAGATATTTTGTCAATATAAAGCGTAAAATAAAACACAAGACGTACTCCAGACATGAGATTAATAGATCCTGACCAGCACACACACACACACACACACAGCCAACGAAGATATATGAGGAAGGGAGAAAGTGAGCTGTCTTATTTTGTCTGCTGAGATTTTCCTCGGGAGAGATTCTGACCACACTACCCTCTGCTGTTTGTTTAGTGGTTCCTGGTGGTTTTCAGTGGCACTTGGTGGATTTACCCCAGTATGAGCCAGGTACCCATTTATGGATCAGCCCTGAAGGGAGGATGAATAGCTGGGAACCAACTGGCCTTCCCAGGGTTCGAACCCGAGCAGGCCTGTGCCTGATGCTCATGGTGACTGTTGGTGATGTATGGTAGTTGTCAGTAGACAAAATTGGTTCCCTGAGCTTTATAGACATCCACATCAGCCTTTGGTAATCCGCGGTGGTTGACCTCGGTTCATGGTGTTTCTGTATCCTTCATGGTGATCAGTTGCTGTTTATGGTGGTTCTCTGAGCAAGTCGAGTTTGGTGACGCATATATATATCCTCGCTAACGTTGTACATTGCTGCTCTATGGCCTGTTGTCCCACCTGATAGAGGTCGCAGGTACCTGGCCGTTGAGGGAACCCCAAAGAGGATAGAATGATTAAGATGGGAACTCTGCTGGTATTTTTAATAGTTAATTACAAATCACTTTCCTCTGAGTAACAGTAAACGAAGTTATGGCCTTCAAGAGTTTCGAAAAGAAAAAGAAAAAAAGAAGAGGACAAAATTCATCTACCCCAAGTTTTGGGTTATAAGGTATATATTCGTAATATCAGAAAACAATAACGATAATAGTGATGAACTTAGAGAAGTCTCGTGGGAGACATTGTTTACACATGAATCGGACGAGCTGGTTGGGGTTCATTTCCAGATGTCGTCACGAACGTCAAAAGTGTCGTCGACCGGCGACAACTGTCGACCAGATGACTGCCGACCGAGCATCACATGACCGGTTTCCATTGACCACACATCTGTGTTCTGGTAATTCCTGGTTGGCAGGGGCCCGGAACCAGGACAAGACGCGCTAGGTCACACTCTGGGGGCACCGGCCATCTTTACTTTGAAAACAAACTGCCGTAATATGAATCTGCTTTCCTTTTCAACTTACAGATACAAACGAAGGATATCCATTCACTCATCTAAAGAAAGTGGGAAAGGGACACTGTACTTGATAAATGTGGGTCACAAACCTATGTATGTACATAAAACCATAGTCAGTGAAAATTGAATAAAAGATAATTCTTTCACAGAACCAAAGATTATATCACTGTCAGTCATTAGCAATTATCATTATTACTTTTTCAGCATCCGAAACTTTCTGATCCCTGGCCGTTCCTTCGGCAGCGGACTTATATCTACACTGGTTCATGTCTTCCCCAAAACCATCACAGTTTATGACATGTTCACGCTTTCGACTTTATTCCTATAATCTTTGTCCTCAACTAAGACATCAAGTTGTAAACTCACGGCCTCTGTTCAATCGTAGGCCTTCTTCTCTCCCGTGTACATCTTTCAACAGCGTTTCAAATTCTCTTTTCGTCATGTTTGCCTTGATAGCCTCGTTCTCTTTTGGTACCAAACATTTACATGGCCTACATTTGTCTTCTTAGGACTGGTCACTCTGATGTCAAAAGCATCCTCCGTGAACATGTGCTTTTAAGTCTCAGGACCCCACATAGTGGGACCTCCACTGACAGACGTTTCCAAACTCCCTGACCTCTACCTGGGCATGGCCTCTACTTCTTCCACGGTCTCAGGCAGTCTAGCTTTGCTGGTCTCAGGCAACAGGAGGGAGAGCAGACCAGCGACGATGGAGAGGAGACCGAAGACCGTCGAGGGAACCGTGTAGTGGAGTTCGCCCTGCGGGAACACATCAAGTGGTTAGTTGGGGATAATTACATGTTGGGTTACCTAAGATATCGGTGCCACACCACCAACAACACTTCTAGACAAAGAGAGAAGAGAAACACGACATATGGCCCACAGGCCCGTAGCCCGTAACACTGGGAAGGAAGGAGGTGGTGAAAGACATGAAGATGATGGTGAAGCAAAGATCAAGAAGATGAAGAAGAAAGAAAAAGAATGTGAAACGCAAGGACAAGAAAAATGTACTGAACAGAGAATACGACAAAAATGAAGGAGTCAACAGCATTTACACTCCTGTTCCAGCACCGCCCACCACGTGCAAGGCAAGGCACACACTACCCGCGCCAGTAAACACACAGGAACACTAGGAACATCAGATAAAGCAATAATGTTACACTGAAAGAAGTTGGTGGAGGAGTAATCTTTGAGATTTCATACCATTGGTGGGAGGAACTTACCAGGAGGTCCACGATGAAGGGAGCAAGAGCCGAGCCAATCCTGGCGCAGACGGAGGAGGTACCCACGGCCACATTCCTCACGCTCGTCGGCACCAGCTCCGCCGCGTAGATGTAGGCCACACCGAAGGCGGCCGAGTCGAAGAACTTGCCCAGTGTGGCCAGAGTTATGTTCAGCCACACCAAGTCTGTGAGAGAATAAGCAGACATGTTAAGATGAAGACCTGGACCAACATCCCCATCGTCACCTTCCAGAAATTTGTCAGTCGCGTCGCACGCTAGTGGAATGCAAGACCTAGGTGACTCTCACCTTCCTTGACTTCACCAAAGCTCTCGACCTAGTTCACCCATGCCATATTCAACAGAGTCATCACCGACGGACGCAGAGGTCTCTTTTCATGGCTTTGAAGACTTACGTTTCCTCACACTTTAAATGATGCGTTCATGGACGTACCTGCTCGCTGGAAGCACCAAGCTGGCTCTCCCGACTCACCACATTCCAGGATACTCTGAGCAGCTTCATACCTGGACCATCGTCAACCGATTAACCCTCAATGTAACCAAAACTGCAATCATACATAACAGTCTCGCCTCCATCCATGCCTCACCCAGTATTCTCTAGCTATGACCCAGCCCTCTCTACGTTTTCCAGTCCTTTAAGCTTCTCAGTGTCACTCTGGACGGTAAATTAAGCTGGAAGGAAACATCTGTGCCATCATCAGATCTTCCGCCTATTGTCTCCGCATTCCTCATCGACTCAAGACATTCGTATTCCATGCATTTGGCCTCAAGAACATCTACACAATTTAAAGTCTGAAAACGTTTAACAAAGATTTTAATATATATATTTACTTATCTATTTATGTATTCATTTACATATAATCTAACATATCAAAAAGATGCCTTACAACAATTAACATTCGTTTACAACAGGTACAACCTGACCTCCAACCGCAAGGTGACCTGAAGCAACGATGACCTAACCTGCAGCAGTTAGTATATCTGACTACAACAACTATAACTTGACCATAAACCGGTGTGAAGCTACAACCAGGCCCACCCTAAAAGAAAACAGCCACAACCTGACCTACATCTACTCAAGCCTACAACGGCTACACCCTGACCAGCAACAGCTACAGCCAAGCTTACAACAGATACAACCTTACCTTTGGGGACAGCCAGGATGAGGAGACAAGCGGCGCCACAGATGACAAAGAGAATGCACAGGTTCAGTCGCCGTCCATACCTGTGGGGCAGCAAATGATACTCATAAGGTAAGAGGACGTGTGTGTAGCAGTGGTACCAGAAGATCCTCAAAAAACTGTAGACTCGTCCCATAGACTTAACTTCGACACAGAGTCTTCAACGTTAGTTTAGTTGACTTTGAGCGTATGATAGAACTAGAACAAAACACATATGTATTTGTATCTGAGTCAGGTGAATAATACTGAAAAAATGGGATCAAAGGACAAATACATTTCGCATCGCACAGAACGAAGATCGCTACTGTTCCGAAACATTAACATGCACCCAAGTAACACGTCTGACTCGCTCCCTGACGAATTCAGATGATCATCATCACAATGGCTCCGAGAATACTTTGCAGGGAAGGAGACTACAGGATCAGAAGTGGTTCATGAAGAAAGGAGGAGACGGAGGTAGAGAGAATCTTACTTCTTGAGTGTCCATGTCACGAGGATGTAGCTAGGGATCTCCACGACGCCGGAGAGGAACACCAGGATGTACACTGAGGCGTTGATGTTGCTGCCGCTGAAGGTGAGGCCGTAGTACACCATGCTGACCACGAACCACGCGAAGAATATGATGAGGCACCGACGGCGCATGTTGGGGGTCCTTAGCAGTGTGATCTGAAGCAGAGGGAGAGAGAGTTGGTCGGCATGGGTTGGTGGTAGTTAGGGGAGGGCGTGATGACGTGGTTGGGGGAGAGAAGGTGCTTAAATATTGCGGGTTTGGCTTAGCGGTTAGGATGGACTCCTAAATAAAGGGCGAGGTTGTCTCTGACTGGTTCACTCTGGGAGACGGATATTACGGGAGAGAATTTGGGGTTATCTTGAAGTAATCATGGTAGCTAATAATTCAGGAGAGGTAGGGTGGTTATACTCACAATGCTCTTGAAGAACATGAAGAATCGCCGCCACACACTGACGTTGGCCAGACCGGATTGAATTCTCTGCGGAAATAAAGGTATTGTAAATGTTTCATAACGTCGTCACATCTTTAAAAATAACCTTGTCTCAGCATGTGTTACCTTCATCCCTGAATTATTACGTACATATAATGTGTATTTTAGCTTGTCCCCGCAGTGACGTCAGTAGATCGTACGTTAATGGCCAGTTGTTCAGGTGATGTCTCTAGTCATATAGTGATTCTGTGTTGCTAGATTGGTAGAACACGTCAACAATGCTTCTGTCATTCTTAATGGTATGATGTCATTATACTGTATAATACTGACACTTCTGTGAGTTCTGTAGGTCAGTTCTTGGCTATGCTTAAGATATTGCGCATTATGGAGGTCGGGGAAGCCATATTCACAGCTTCTCGTAAGCCTAAAGATAAAAGAAGATTCATCTCTACGGTGCAGGACATGCCAGGTGGCGTCAAGAGTCTGTCAGGCACGCTCACACCGGCACCTGTTGTGCAGTGAGGCCGGTGCGCGTTGCTGGACCGAACATTGTAGGCGGTAGTCACAAGTACAAAATCTGTGTTGTTCAGAGCAGAACATGCTGTTGCCAGATGTCGTTAAAGCATGGGTAGTTGTTGTACGTACAGAAAGATATGGCTAGTGTTGTAAGCAGAGTATGATAATGGCTCGTGTCTTAAGTACAGGATGATATGTCTAGTGTTGTAAGTATAGGATGATAATGTCTAGCATCTCCAGGTACTAGAATGAACTGTGTCACATCTTAAGTGTTCCGTGTGCTTGCATGACCTGCGTCACATCTAAAACATGCTCTTAACAAAATACCGTATGCATTCTCAAGACCATGCCGTGTGCCTGCAGTATCTCCTCCCATATGAGACGTGCTTGGATCATGCACAATGTCATCCACCAGGCCTTGCTGCACATCCTCACCGTGCAGTGTTATTCGTTGACTGATTCTCTTACCTCGTCCTGTTTAACATGTTGCTCCTTTCCCTTCAGCTTGGAGACGGTTCCCTGCGTCTTGTCCTGGTACAGTGAGACTGTCAGTGAGAAGGTTCACAGTGGATGAACCACAAGCTTATACCTACAGAACATTGTCCTTGTGTCAAGAGTGAGGCCCACGTGATGCGGGGGAGGGGGTCACTAGGACCGACCAGAGGACTTGCCTGGTCGGTAAGGTTAGTTAAGGTCGTCATGATCTTAAGCAGTATTGCACAGCTGTCGGGGGGACAGTTAAGGGGTCATGTTAATGTGAAGGGGTCATGTTAATATATGCAGGGGTTAGTTTGTCTTAAAAAGGACCCAGAAGCCGTCACACAGCGGGGGATAAGTTACCATATTGTAAGGGTTAAGGCATCGTATTATAGGGGTTGAATCGTCATAAAGTAAGGTTTATCATGGTGTAAATATTACGTTTATATTTGAAGGGGGAATTAGACGAATTATACGGAAGCGAATGGCATCATAATAGGACCGAGTTATCCTACTGGGGCTGAGTTACCCGACTGAATAGATAACTCACAGGAACTATGCTTAGCTACAGGATTCCGATGGTGACACTCGTACTTGCTTATCAGAGTGAGAGAGTTATCAAACTAAAGGAGCAAAGTTATCACACCGTTGGGGCTGGGCACGTAAACCAAAATTACTCAGTTATATTCGCGTGTGATGGTCAGGGACCTATGCTTCAACACCCTGCACATAGGAAAAGAAGCCTTGAGCCCGAGGACCACATGATTAAGGAAGGGATAGTTACACGAGCCACCGAGGTCGGCCTTACATCCGCACATTCATCATATGAAGTCTGTACTGTACTGCATACACACAGCCGTGTACGTCAGCACCATGTACGGACCACAAAATTGTGAATCTCACTCGAACGTCACACTTACAGTTATGTTTATTTCTTTAATTTGTTGCAGGCGTGAATTTTTTCATGGCTCTAGTGGCCTCATGTTGCGTTAGGTCATGTAGCCTTGTCTGGTCTGGTGGCTGCTGGAGTATGTCGTTGAAAAAGATACTGCTGCATGTCCGAAAACCAGTAAATTTCTCTTCCTGTCTCTTACCTCCTTCTCCATCTTGGCCACGATAGCGTCGATCTCCTCCTGTGGTGGTAGGGAGTTGTGGTTAACCTTCGCCGCCTTCTTCAGGATGTCGAGTCCCTCCTGGTGGCGGCCCATCATCATGAGCCAGCGGGGAGACTCCGGCAGGATCCTGCAACGCACAACGCAACACGTCACTGACCGTGCCTCTGGCGGCCGCCACGAACCAAGAGGCTCGCACATCAAGGCGTCGAAGATGAACATGCTCACCTGGAAGTCCACCTGTGATGTGCTAACTGTGTGTCCGACTGGAATATACTCACCTGGATGTCCGACTGGAAGGTGCTGACTTACGCGTCTTGCTTGATTAAACTCAGTTGGACGTCTTGCTGGAATTTGCCTACGTAGATTTCCTACGAGAATATCGCCTCCTAAACATCCAGGTCATAAACTCCTCTCGACTACATCATGGAATATGCTAACCTGTCCATCCTCAGAAAGAGGCTCAACTTGACGTGGCAGAAATATGATCGTCTGGACGTCCTGGGAATATGTTTATGTTGGCGTCCTACTGCATTATACTCACCTATGTTCCTTACTTGGTTGCATCCATCTGGGGATGAGGAATGGCTCATGTAAAGGGTTGCGAAAACAGGGTGCACATCCAGCCGAAAGGTCGCATGAAAGCGGCACTCATCTCTGAGAGGGTAGAAGGCTACTTGGACGGGCATTTGGTGTCAGAAATAGGTCTGGACTGGGGTCTTTGTGTTGGGATCTATGAAGCAGAGAGCAGACAAAGCACTGGAGACAGGGTTGTGGGATGGCATAGGGAAACCAGTCATAAAGTGAAGACATGGCCTTCACAGGGATCAGCAGCAGCAGCAGAGGAAGAGAACGAAGGGTAAGGATAGACACCCACCAGTAGTAGAGGAGGAGGAGGGCGGTGGGCACGGAGATGCACAGCTGGAGATTGCGCCACTCGCGGACGAAATAGGCGATGAATGGCAGGACCATGAAGCCTACGGAGAAGAAGACCTGGTAGAGCATCCCCATCACAGTCCGGCCATCAGGCCCAACCACCTCCATCACTGTAGGTGGCGAAGCCGGGAGCCAGACACGGCCGTCGAAAGCCAAAGATCACGCATGAGGGGAGAAAAAAGTAAAAGAGACATTAGTGGCTGCTTGGGTGAGAGGGAGCTGGGGCGTTAGTGGGACTGCCAGGGCCATGTGGGAAGTCAGTAGGAAGCCAGGGGTGTTGGGAGGTAGTCTGGGTTTGTTGGAAGGTAGTTTGAGGTGTTGGAAGATAGTCTCGGGTGTTGGGAGGTAGCCTGGGGTGTTGAACGGTCGCCAGGGGCGTTAAGAGGTAGTCTGGGATGTCGGCAGGTGGCCTGGAATGTTAGCAGGTAGCCTCTGGTGCTGGCAGATAGCCTTAGAGGTGGTAAGGTAGCTGGGGTATGTGGTAGTCTGGGGTGTTGGAAAGTAGCCTTGGGCGTTGGCAGTTAGCTTGGGATGTAGTTAGGTAGCCTGGGGTGTTGGAAAGTAGTCTGGGTTGTTAGGAAGTAGCCTTTGGCTTTTTGCAGCTAGCCCGGGGTATTGACAAGTATTGCGGGTTACTGGAAGGTAGCCTGAGATACTGGCAGATAGCCTGATAGCCCTTAGTGTTGGAAGGTAGCTTGGAATGCTGGAAGGTAGCCTGGAGTATAGTAAAGTGACCTGTGGTGTTGGGAGGTACCGTGTGGCAATGGGAAGTAGCCTATAGCCTTTGGATGTAGCTTGTAGTATTGAATGTAGCCTGCAGTGCTATGAGGTATCTTGGGAAGTTGTAGCCTTTAGTGCTTGGAGACTATGCTCAAGTCATCGATTCTACTACTTGCACACACTACACTAATCAGAACTCTTCGGCCCTGTGACACACTAATAAACTTTCCATACGGTCCACTTTATACAGAATCCTCAGACTACGCTTAGATATCAGACTCTACATCGTGCTCTCTGAATCCACAGTGTATTCACAGACGTTACTCGACAGACAGATCCCGAAGCCGACTCTCCCAAACTCTACACTCCAGTCACGGACTCCTCACTACTCTCCAGGCTGCTCAACGCGAACTCACAGATGACGAAGTTCGGGAGGAAGAGTCCAGACCCAAAGGCAGCGACTAAGAACCGCAGGACGAGGAAGATGGCGTAGTGGGTAGTGAAGGTGATGCTGACGGAGGTCAACAGGAGGCCCACCGACGACACCAGCGAGATGGTCCTCCTCCCGTACCTGCCACACAGGTAACAGGTCAAGGTTTAGAGTCAAAAGGGGGCACTTCAGGGGATGCCAGCAGGGACGACACTGCCAGCAGCAGAGAGGAACGTAACACAGAGGTCAGTGGTCGGAAGGAACGCTCAGAATCAGTGATCAAATCAAAACTAAGGACATGGGGAGGAAGCGATGCGCGCTTTAAGCTGGGAGGAGGTTGGGAGGAGTCTGGCGGGAGGTGGGATATATATATATATATATATATATATATATATATATATATATATATATATATATATTGGATTTAAT
>JAYMFT010236080.1:10000-11120 GCA_038088735.1 Panulirus argus | reverse complement strand
ATCTACAAGGGCTCTGATCGTGTTACCTCACTCGCCTGCCCCCTGGGCAGAGAGAGAGAGAGAGAGAGAGAGAGAGAGAGAGAGAGAGAGAGAGAGAGAGAGAATGATGATGATAAACGATAAACACAGAACTGAATATTGGACGGAGTGGCTCTTGTACGCTGTCCACGACGCGGCGTCATTTGGTAAAATGAAACATCACGGAAAAGCGGTAGATGTCAGCTCCAAGCGGGCGGAAGACCTCCGCTCAAGAGGCGCGAGCCAAGCTTACTAAGCTTACTGAGAACGAGAGTACGACCGTTCAGCACGACGGTACGACCCCCCGAGTGCGACGGTACGGCCCACAGGTGCGATCGGCCTGGTTGTAATAAGCTATGGTACGTACCCAAAGGGTCGTATCATCGTGCTTTATGGGTCGTACCGTGGTGTTCAGAGGGTCGTACCACCGTGCTCAACGAACGCATCTGGGCCCTCGCAACCACAACCACCATCGCACTCGGTAGTTAGTAGTAGTAGTAGTAGTAGTAATAGTAGCAGCAGCAGCAGCAGCAGCAGTAGTAGTAGTAGTAGTAGTAGTAGTAGTAGTAGTAGTGGTAGAAGTAGTAGCAGCAGTTGTGGTGCCTGGAGACAACGACGCCACCACAAGGAACCTACAGAACATCACCATCGTCGCCGTGGCTCAATATCACTAATGGAGGAGGAGCAGGAGGAGGAGGAGGAGGAGGAGGGGGCTACCGTAGTAATAAACCCGACCGCCACAACTTCCTCGCCTTCCGCTAATGACCCCGGCCCGTCGGGCCGACTGCAGCCGGACCTTTAATCACCCCAGAGAGGCAGTTCTATCAAGCGAATAATCCCCCCCCACACCCACACCGGATTGTTCTACGTTACAGTCCCTCCAAAAAATTTCTACCTCTCGAATTTTTGCAGAACTCGTTACTGAGGATCGTAAATGAGCGGGGATGGAATGTTTGCCAGAGGCGCCGTATGAGGCGGCGTGGGGAGGGATGAGACAGAGAGTGAGAGAGGCGGGCGGCTGCTCCTCTACTCTCCCGTCCTGGACAGGGCTAGCGCATCCCGCATGCATGCCATTCCTCGCTCCAGTGAGGAAGGCTTTTCT
>JAYMFT010236080.1:0-5000 GCA_038088735.1 Panulirus argus | reverse complement strand
TATTCCTTTACTAATTATATAGTCTCATCATTTATGACCAGACATTATCTCTCACCCCCATCCCCCCCTCAACACGGCCTCCGAGTCGAGCCAGGATGACCTCTGTATCGCTCAACAGTATATAAATGTTCCTATAAAAACAACTACTCTGCATTATGCTCGCGGGCCCGACCCGTAAACTCACCGGGGGGCATTAAGTATTCCACGGGCAAAAACTGACCATTACATATGCTTCGCTAATTTTTATGAGGCCCGGAGTACGGAGTTTTCCAATTAAGAAGGTCATCTATCTAGAGGCGGGGGGAGGGAACATTTAATTTTCGCCTTAAGTCTCGCGTCTCGCTCCTTGATGCGGCATAATTCATGCAGACTATAACACTATAAGAGATTCAACGTGGCCGAAGTTCAAATGGTTTCACAGCATTGCTTGCCTTTCATTTCCTTCGCCAGAGATAGAGGAGGAGGAGGAGGAGGAGGAGGAGGAGGTCTCGTATGCCGAAGAGTTATTCCTATGCGTCGGACGGAGTAGATACGACAAGCCCCAAAAGCGTCTTTTCCTTACTTTGTAAATGACCACAAACTTGGCCATCAGGAATGACAAAACGTTGTACGACGCTGAAGCTAAGACTCGGGTGATTCAGGACACTAAGATTCATGTGATTCAAGACGCAAAAAACGAAGATTCGGATGATTCAGGACACACACACACACAAAAACGAAGACTCTGATGATTCAGGACACACACACACACACACACACACACAAAACGAAGCTCGCATGATTCTGGACCGCTAAGATTCGCATGATTCAAGACACTGAAACTTCGACTCCCATGATGATTCGCTAGCGAGTCCGGACTTGTCTTCCAATTAGTGAGAAATGTGTGGATCAGACACGGGCGGCCTCCCTCGCCGTCACCAGCCACGTCTCTGCATTCCTCTCCACAATTCACCATCCCCTGCTAGCCCCATGGGCCTCTATCCACCACCATCCACCATCCGCACCAGCCCCATGGGCCTCTATCCACCACCATCCACCATAACCACCAGCCTCCTGAGCCTCTATCCACCACCACCCACCATCCCCACTAGCCTCATGGGCCTCTATCCACCACCATCCACCTTTCCTGTTACCTCCACTATGGCCTCTCTATCCACCAGGACTCACTATCCCTGTCACCACTCACCAGAGAGGCACCGAAAATGCCGAAGGAAATTCTAAACGCTTTACCATAATAATTAATAAAGAATAAACGGAACCGGAAATCATAAAACGAGTAGTATAATTAAGTTTTCAAATAATGATATATAACCATAATGATTTAAGAACTGTAACAACATGTGAATGCAACACCGTCACATCTTCTAATGTCTACACCGCCTCCGGTTTATTCTCCTCAAAACACCACACACACAACCGAAGGAAGGGGGTCAGTTAGTAGAAGCATTCGAGAACAGCGGCATAACCTCACGCTGAAGACCCACGGTCCCTGCCGAGCCTTTGGACTGATGGTCCGTGCGTACAGGATCGCGCCCTGCGGATGAAGAAACCACCCACCTATAGTGCCACAGTCCGTACTCATTCCTGATGAAAGACTTTTCAAGCGTCAAGTCTCACTTGGAACCATTCACCCTCCTCTCTTCCTACTCGCACAATCAAGCCTTACTCCTTTTGACAAAAACTTCTCACTGCTTCTAGCAGGGCTTACGCAGCATTCCATGGTCAGTCTGTACTCAAGGGATATCTCACTCTCCAGTGTATAATCCTTTGGGATGGAGTTCATTCGCTTCCTTCTTAGCTTCAAGGATCTAATATACGCCATATCATATTTAATGAGACCAATGTCATCATATATTCAGCCCCGAGCAGTGAGATCACCGTAATAGCATGATGGTGCATAACTACACGTGTTCACTGGTGTGTTTCATTACGTTTTTCGAGTGCATTAAAGGATGGTTCACGACCGTCTCTGTAAGTGGTTCGGTCTTTCCCGCTGGAGTTCTCGCCCAGACAACTTTGTTTGGATGAAGTCAGATGATGATAGTCTCTTGACAAATCAAAAGCGGACCATGCATTAAACTGAGCCTCGCCGCAGTTTTCATGAGGGGGGGATAAAAGAGGACGCCATTTACATTACGATGCCCTTTGTTTCCGACTCAACGAATACGGTAAATTTAACTCCGACGAAACAAACCTTTCCGAACTGTGTCCAAAAGGCGCTACGACTCGCTACACTGTACAGATAGTGTAAGAAAAATCCTTGAACGTTCCTGTCGTTAATTTTCTGGTGCCAAGCAGAGCATGGCGTGGAGGGCATTGGTCACTGTTCACGGGGATGTTGCGAAGCATCCGTTCGAAACGTCCCGGAACACAGAGGTTCACAGAAATTCGGGTTTGGCTTGCGGGCTCTGGAGATCTCAGACAAAGACACGACTTACTACGTATGAAAAACACAAACCTTACTTATTTTTCTCGTACTTTACTATAGACTGTTAGAATTAGCTACGACCTTCTTAATAAAGATACAATCTCCTCCTCCTCCTCTCTGGATCTCCCTGCATCTCTCTCTCTCTTTCTTAACTGAAGTTCCTTACTTCCCTCCCTGTCCATCCCTCCCTCCTGCCCTGGTCAGTACGATCCCTGATGAAGTAGAAAGCATGGATGATTACACGCTACCATTGCTAAATGTGTAATAAATCAAGATGGGCCCCTTATTACAGAACATTCTTACGGGTCAACAGATTCCCAAATTGTAAGATGTTAGAAGTGAAAGAATAAATGATTGCCCTTATTGGAGAGACTCGGCTTAATGCCCAGTGCTGTGTCTATAAGAAACATAAATTACTGAGGGGAGAGAGAAGATAGAGAAGGGGGAAAAAAAAAAGAAGAAGTCTTCGCTGGCGAAGCTTCTGAAACCATTCTTGAGATTATTCCCAGACGAGTGGACCTGCAATGAGCGCGCCGGCGGGACCTAAGAGTGGATGACGTACAGAAGTTGCCTACATTAGATCGTCCACAGCCTGCTGGAGGGCTTTGTGGCTCGCGCAGCAATCATCGAGGCATTGAACCGAAGGACCCCTCAGCTATGCGGGGAACATACACTTCATGAATGATGCCACGTACAGCACACACATGTCAGAAAACCGTGAAAGGGCACAGGCATCTATCTGCAGATTGCGAATGTTCGACACCGGCCAATTCAACGGTTCGTTTGGGGGTACCAACAGCAAGTCATTGGGGGGGTTTCCTATCGCCGGTGCATTGACTAGTGTTTCTCCCCCTACTACTAACTACTACTACTACTACTGGAGTGCCCAATACAGCCACCACTACTTCTACTTCTGCTGTCGCTGCTGTTGCTGACGCCTAAGGTTTATTTATGATCTACTGGAGCAAGTAACTGCTCGCCCGTCCTTTAAGCGCAAGTGTCAGCAGCGGGGCTGTTCTTACTGGTGCCAGGCATGGTCCACAACCTTCCCCCCTTCCCCCCCCCCCCAACACACACACACACACACACACACACACACACACACACACCTCCCGCTGCCCAAACCAACCTGCTTACCTCATCCTTCCAACGGGTCAGCGCTAGAGGCGCCGCCACCAGTACTGGGGACTCGCTCAGGCAGAATAGAAAGCAACATTAAGCTGCCCCAGCAGGCAAACACAGCACAGTGTAGCTGTGGCGAAGCTGGAGCAGAGACGGTGGCGGTAAAAGGGGAACGAAACTAACGAAACCGACGGGGTGAAGTTTTACGTAGGTCATCGGTAAGAGATAAGAGCAGGAACATCGCCCGGGTAACAACAAGAGGTATCCGACGACGACATAACTACCATATCGGGGAGGAGGATGAACTACAACCCGCCGAAGACGACGGCGCCATCAGCAGCTAGAGCGGGATCAGCGGGAGTCCACACCACACCTCCCTACCCCACAACCAGCAGGAGACCGGCGACCAGAACCAGCGGGCAGGGACCCAGCAGGCAAGCAGACAGGCGGACAGCAGAATGGTTGGTGGGAGAAGGTGAGAGAGAGAGAGAGAGAGAGAGAGCGCGCCCCACAGGAGAGAGAGGAACGCGTCCGCAGCCGGCATGTACACTGCCTAAAGGGCACTACAGGATATAATCGTAGCAGTAATCCAAAGCAGTCCGCTACCTGATCTTGGGAAGGCCTGGGCGTGGCAGAGAGACAGATCACCACCACCTGAAGGGCAGCCGGCAGCCGACGGAGATCCCGCCGGGTCCAAGCTTGGCATCACCACCACTAGCCACTACCACTTCACTCCCGCACTACCACCACTACCACCATTGCCACCACCACTGCACTCCCAGCACCACAACCGCCACTTCCAGAGCACCATGTCCACCAATACTGCCAACACCACTTGCAACCACTACTATCTATGACACACACACACACACACACACACACACACACGCCTCGGTGGTGCAGTGGTCAGCATCGCTGACCGTGAGTCAGCACGCGTCCGCATAGGTTCGAATCCTGGGCGCGGGAATCGGCCCACAGGCAATTCCATCCGTTCATCCTCACCTTAGGGTTGGTCAGTATATAGGTACCTGGCTTAGGCTAGAGTGTGTGTGGGTGTGTTTTTGTGCACACACACCTACGAGTAAGGATTTGATACGCTACTCTCCTCCCGTAACACGCAAGTAATAATAACACACACACACACACACACACATACACACAAGCATACATACACATCTACTCCTTCCCAGTATCAACATCATAACACCATCACCACCCCAGCACAACACACCCAGCGCACCACACAACTAGCGCACCACACGACCATTACGACATAAACGCAGCGAGCAAACCCCCCGGCGCGCCCACATATATCACCCAAGTTGTTTGAAGTGGTTTGAGAGGTCGCGTTTACCCCCGCGCGTAGTTAAGCGTAATCACCGGTTATCTAACTCTCTTCACACCTGACGAATGTAAAAACGTGTCCTCCCCCCCCCCCAGACAGGAAGAA
>JAYMFT010236069.1:1072-11120 GCA_038088735.1 Panulirus argus | reverse complement strand
CACACACACACACACACACACACACACACACACACACACGCACACACACACATACACACACACACACACACACACACCTTGCAGATAAGGCCAACATACTACACTCACCATACTGCACATGCATGCCGCCATGCATCACCAAAATGCCATTATTCCAATGCCTTTAACGTCATTCCCGTGCCGGTCACACTCAAGCTCACAGAAGGGCCACGCTTTAAGGGCCGTACCGATGCGCTCAAAGCCCGTATAGTCGTTCTCAAGGGTCGTCGTAGTGACGTTTTAACGGGCCGTGCCGTCGTGCTCAAACGGCAGGACCGTCGTTCTCAAGGACCGTTCCGTCGTTGTTAAGGGTCGTACTGACGTGCTCAAGAGCCGTGTCGTCGTACACTCAGAGGCTGAATAACCTACAGAATGATTCCCTGGACAACTCAAGCGCGACGCAGAATTACCGGCCTCACGACAAGAAACAGTCAGTCACTGACTCGACCAAGTATGCGATGAGCTTATATGGAGTGGCACGTGAGAGCTCGTACGGAGTGGCTATCAGCATGTTAAGAGCTCTGAACAACTTGCATGGAGTGTCTATCGGTAAGTGAAAGCTCCTGTGTAAATGGCCATATGCACGTAAGAGCTCGTATGGAGCAGCTATCATCAGCACGTGAGAGCTCGTTTGGAGTGGTTATATTCGCACGTGAGAAGTAGCTCTCTGCCCGCAGGAGCTCGTATAGAATGGCAATCGGCGAAAAACAGCACTTTATCCAGCGGTCATTCGTACGAAAAAAGCTCTCAATGCGGTGGCTAACCGGAGGAACACACGTGCGTGCGTATTCGTGTGGTGCAACTGTCCGCAGGAACGAATTCTAAGCGATCCGTTCGTGACAGTCCGTAAGATCGCGAATGGGCAATCACGCGATTGGGTGCTTTCGTGACGAACCCTTTCACTAATATTCGCATGACGATCTTTAATCGTGTGCGAAAGTTCGTCAGTGGGCGATGTCCTTTTTTTTTCTTTTTCTTATTTTCCAAACCCTCGTTCCATCACGTTCTTGCCAATGCGCATGAGCCACGAATCCATATGCATGCAACCCACGCAAAGCCAAGCCATGCAAGACCAGGCCAGGCCAGGCCAAGCCAAGTCAGGCCACGCCAAGCCAGGCCAAGCCAAGTCAGGCCACGCCAAGCCAGGCCAGGCCAAGTCAGGAGGGGTAGAGCCCGTTAAGAGTTACTGGACCAGGGTTCATAAATCACGCAATATCTGGCAATAGGTGAAAGAGTACGGTAACCATTCCACACAGTAAATGGCATCGGCTAAACACAAAACTCTGTACATTAAATTGTCAAAGATAAATGTATGGTTTCTGTTCCGTCCAATTAATGGGCAAAGATCAAAACATGATTTCCATTCCATATAATAAATGGCAATCATAAAAACAATTTGCGCACCGAATGTCAAATAACAAAAAATAGTTTTAATTTTCATACGAAAATGGCAAAAAGCGAAAACATGAGAAAATGTGAAAATATAATTTCCATTTCATACATGACAATATAAATTTTACGCAATGCATAGAAAAAAAAAAATAGGCCCCGCTCCATACAATGAATGACAATAAATGAAAGAAAATTGAATGCATACATTACGGACCTTATTGGAGTAATCACTTATTACTTAATCGTTCCTAACAACCGGTCATCAGGCTGAAATACTACAAAACAAGATTAAATAATTGATTATTACCGCACCATAATGATCTATACTTCGCTTTGCCCAGAGGTACCAAAAAAAGAAAAAAAAAAGAAAAAAAAAGTTTCGATGCAAAAACCTGGTAAAACCAGTCCCTAGTTTAGGGTTTCAATTAAAAACCATTACGAAATTATGCAACGACTGAGGGTGTAATAATTCACGGTCTTACTGTACTATATCATAATATACCGACAAACTGTAGTTGGTTATTACAGATTAACGGAGACAACAGAGTCAAAGACAAACCAGCTTATAAACCTACAAAACCCTAAAACAGTGTAACAGTGATTGACAAAACCACCTTCAGAAGCTTTAGCTATGTGCCTACTGGAACTGTGAATACTTCAAAGAATGTAATCAATCTATCTACGTCTCTGTTCTATCTATCTATCTGACCGTTAGCCAAAGAGGATACCACAATCAATAATAATAATAATAATAATAATAATAATAATAATAATAATAATAATAAATCTTATTACTAAAGAGCGTATACATGCGCAACACCTACACACAGAGAGCCTGCTACCACCAGTGACGTGAGTTACAATACTATTTCGCGAAAACTGTCCCTTTGTCCAATAACATGACCAGTGTAGCAACGGCTGTGTGGCCTAATTGGACATGCCCATGTCACCGTATCTGACGGGCCACTCACCCGGACACAGTTTGCGTGTCCCGTTTTTAGCGACCGGCCCTCTCCCTTCTCTGCTCACTTTCGCTCGTACGGTTGAACACAGTCACGACGACTCCAACAACAGACGAGGGAGAGCGAGACTTCTACATAAAGGTAAGATGGCTTCGTTGTTGTGACAACACTAAACCCTAATCATCGCAAACTTTTATAATAATAATAATGATAATAATAATAATAATTTCAGTAATGAATTCTAAAAGAAAAGAGCAAAAATTCTAAACATCTAGACTCTCCACAAATTGCAACCGCTCAACATTATCCTAAATCCACAAATATGTAACGTATATGTATGTGTGTATACTGTAAGTAAAGGAAACTACATCAAAAGCTCTTTTCAGTCAATATGTATAATACAAATTCATGCGACAGTGCTAACTCACACCTTCGCGATATATATATATATATATATATATATACATATATATATCAGTACCTTCCACCGCAAAAGTTTAAAAGACTGTAACATTCATAACGCGACCATCAATGCGCTCTAGCCAACAGGGATGCCAATCACGAAAGATCACCATAAGCGGAATTAAAATACATGTATAAATATTTTTTTTTCGGTTGGCTTACATTGGAGAACAGCGTTGACCGGGCAATCCACCTCAAATTCAGAACCTTTCAGAGGCTCGCGATGAGAGGGGGCTTAGCTGGAGTGCGGACAGAGCTGGATGATACCAAACAACATTTCCTCCCCACACTGTCTATGAGGGGTAGTAAATAACCATTCGGAGGCTTAAAATGGCTCGGCGCTTTGAATGGCATCGTGCACGCTCCGTTTTCTAGTCCAACGGAACAGGCTGAAGTGTTTAGAACGATGCATAAAATAATCATCGGATGTAAATACTGTACTTGCCAGAGAGAGAGAGGGAGAGAGAGAGAGGAAAAAATCTAATGCGAATTAAGACCAGTAAAACAAGTTTAAGAGGTTGTAATTAATCTTTTGATGCAATAAACATGCTAAAAAGCTCGAGAGGTTTGCAAACATCGCTTCTCAGAGAGAGAGAGAGAGAGAGAGAGAGTTGGAAAATAGACAGTTTCCAGTGGTGGAGGAGATAGAGGAGGCGGAGGCAGTGAACGGTTCTGATGGTGGAGAGTGGTTCTGATCGTTTTCGAATGGTGGAGATGGTGGTGGTGATATCGAATACTGGTAGTTTTAAATGACGGTGGAGTGGTATTAAAACTCCTTAAGTGGTAGTAATATTCATAGAAACGGCAAAAGAAGAGAACTACCAGTAGTAGTAGTAGTAGTAGTAGCAGTAGCAACAAAAGTGGTAACGATCGTTATCAATAGTAGAAGTAGGAGGAGATGCAGCATTACGGTTAATAATACTGACAGTAACACTAGCAGGAACAGCAGTATCAGCAACAACAGCTGTTATATAGTAGCTATAGTACCAACAGCAGCAGTTGTAGAAAAGGAAGCATCAGCAACAGTAGCAGTAACTGTAAGGGTCACAGTAACATATAACAGCAGCAGTATCTCTAACTGTATAACTAAGTAACGGTAACAGTAGTGGAAACCGTAAATGCGATATCAACAGGATCAAAAGTAGTAAAGATGCTACCGGTAACACAGGAAAGCGAGAGGTTGTAGTGCTGGTTACGTGTTGGTGATACTGTGTGTATCGCAAGTCGTCCTGGCCAGTTCACAGAATAATGCAATTTTCTTTTCACACTTTCGCTAAACTAATGGAACCCCGGGAAATGCTCTTTATCTTTTCATCGCAATTCAGTCTCGGGAGTTATCGTACTCACAGTTCCGACAACAGTTTAAACATCACAATATCCGTGAGATAAGAATCATCATTATTGAAGGATCCAAATATGCATAACATACTGTTATAAGACCCTCAATGAATGTGTACGATATCCTTGTACCTACATATTTCACCAACGCATGATGAACAAGTCTTCGTACAGAAACACTGACGCATTTTTTAAAATAAAACATGAAATAACGCGTCATAAAACAGGGTAATTAAGTGGTATTGCTTGTTAAAATTTCCCATCTAGCGAAATATGGCACATTTTGGAAAAATTACTTATGATACACGTCCGCAAATTTTCTAAACAATCGAGAACGACCGAAACCTCTCCATATTACCACCCATTTTAAGTGAACTATAAAAAAGGTGTATTTCTTCACACAAAATATGTTTATAAATGTATCATCATGTAATGATTAACACGTTAGTGGCGGGGCTCAAAAGTTAATTTACCTCCTGGCGAGTTCTGAAAAAATTTGCACGAGACGTGAGCGATTTCTCTTTCTAGATTTTTGTAAAAAATTAATTACAATCTAACAGTGCTAATGCCAAGCTGATGTCAACCAGGAAAATACGCATTTCTTCAAGAGTGACATGCAGTTAGAGGATCATCATGTATTATTAGCAAACTCCGTGGTGGGGCCCGAAGATCTATCTTCCCTCTGGCGAGCTCTGGCAAGCAGATCCGATAATACCGCCAGTATTTAGAAAATCAAAACGACACGGCTGCCGTCCGTCCTTCCCTGTCCCACTATTATCCTATGCACTTGTAGATCCTATAATGAGACATCAAAAGGATGGACGGACACATGCGCGTACGCATACAACTGAAAGACAGTATTATTCCCATCCAGAGGGAGTCATATGGCGTACGGCCGTTAAGACTCAACGAACAGTACTATGATGTAAAAACAGTTTGTTTTACTTTGTTCCAGTAGACACCTGTTGATAGCTGTCCAAAGATGTGCTCAAGCGATCACACACAGAATAACATCTACAGTTCATCGGTACGCTTACTCGCCATGATGTTCACAAATGAGACGTCAAATTCACATAATCTACGTACTTTACGACTGTCGTGAGGAGCATTTGCCGGTAAAAACAAGAGGCTGGCCGATGTCGTTAGGATGAAACTACTACAACGTTGCCATCGAAACAATTCTCCCTGTTTTGGTTAATGCTGTTTATGTTCTCAAATAAATGTAAGACAAATTCGATGAAATGTACGACAAATTCGACTTCATTAGTTTATAAAAGATCAATGTTTTGTCCATTTAACTTGCAATCTACTTTTTTTTTCTTTTTCTGAGATGCCCAACGCAGAATGGCAGACACCCGGCGACTGAGCTCTCTGTTCACTGTCGTCATCAGCCCGTCTACGTTAGTCAGGAGTCACACCGCACCCTGCCTGCATCTTACCGATGCGAATAAACACAAAGATTAAATCAGATCCTCGTGATATTTTATACAGCCATTTCCCCAGCATCAAAAGAACTGAATGGTTTAAGACCCTTGACTCTAGTTTGCATTTCCCCCTGAGGTATAAGCAAAGTTTATCCTGAAATATTACCTGACTCACAGCTTGAAGAAAATTCCACCTTTGGCCACAGGACTTGATATAAATGTTTTTCGCTTTTTCCGAACATTTCCTTCCATTCTTATCTCACTCCCAGTAACTACGTTGCGCTGCAGGTGCCACAAGTGTTCCTTGGGGCACCATTTATGGTCTTATCACTTAATGTTTACGCATTATCCACGAACCTGGCGAGATGTACGAAGACGAATTGTTCGTGTTTGTTCGTTAGTAGGTACCATGAACGTCATCCTCATGGACACAAGCTCAAACACCTAAATATCATATAAACACAAAATTATTCTGTCTTAAGAACTCAGCATCGATTTGCTGGTTGAGTAACGAAACTCAACCAGAAGGATGGTGTTCCATGGAACACTTACGTGAATAAAAAAGGGTGAAAACACTGTTGGGAAAATAGCAAAAATATCTGTATTACGTTCCATAACCAAAGGTGGAATATTCTTCAAGTTATGAGGATAGTTAAGGACTAGGTTAAACCTTTTTTTTGTAAAAGATAAAACTAAAGGAAACTCACAACTATGAGTTATGGATCTTATGCCATCTTTTTTTCTTAAGATATTGCAAACGAACTGCACAAAGTTTCTGGGATATCTTATACGGAGATTTTGTGATCAAGAGTAAAGTGTGATTCTCAACCACGGACGGACGGACGGACGAAAAGCTTTAGCCATGTTACACGGGCGACACAAGAATTTTAACCCTCACAAAGAAGCAGACCTTCCCGTACTTGACCACAAAGATACGTACCTTTTACCTATCCCCCTGTGGCAGGGATGTTTGTTCTAGTCTGACTAATCTCATTAATCAAGCTGTTGCTGCTTGTATTATGGAAATCAAACCTCTTACCATACAGAACACGTTGTGAACCATTCACCTCTGTGCGCCTCCGGGATTCGAACTCGGGTGACTTTTTACCGTCATGGCCGAGTAGTAACTCTCCCCGACTGTTGAGTATTTGAGCCAGGCTCGAATCCTGGAACGCACAGAGGTGAGTTGTTTACTTTTATGATTAACTTTATCGTTTATTCGTTTAATCTAGAGAGAAGTAACTTCGAGAGGCATGTAAGTCACCATAAGGTGCGTACCTTGTACCCCCCCAAGCCATGCACATTGAGAAGTACCATACCATTGTACCTCAGTCATCTATACAAACCATCGCAACCACAATCATCATCCGCTGAACAACTAACAATCAACAACCAAAAGTATAGCAATTATCAATTATCCAATCAACAACTGACCACCACAACCACAGCCAACATCAGCTACCCTACCAACAGATGACCACCACAACCGAAGCCATCACCAGCAACCTGAACAGCAATTGACTGCCACAACCAACATCAGCAAATCAACCAACACATGACCAACTATACCACGAACATCACCAGCAACTCAACCAACACCTAACAGCCACGAAGCATTCCCAGCAACCTAACCAACACTTCCCCACCACAACAACCAACGATCATAACCGGCTACCCAACCAGCTCCTGGCCATTACAACCAGGGGCATCACCACCCGCTAGCCAACCAGCACTTCCGTCACCCTGACCAATAATACAAAGGGATGCACCTAAGATTCTGCTGCCTCTGAAGCTTCAACGTATAAGTTATCATGTCACTCACGTACCGCACTGGTTACGCTGGGGGAGGGGGGGGGAGGCACTGGGACTGAGGTGCTCCCCCATCCCCCCACGTCCCCCCAAGAAGATAATTGAATTCTGGGAGTTCAAAGAAACGACTCCAGCCTCTGGGAAGGGGGTCGCCAGCTGCCAACAGGAGTGTGTGTGTGTGTGTGTGTGTGTGTGTGTGTGTGTGTCCGCATTTCACTTGCTACGTGCCTCCTCCTTTCCCCTCCTCCCTTTCAGGACTCTGAAACCGATCCACAGGTAACCCGTCACCATCATCACGATCCCCATCATCACACCCACTAAGGCTACCAACATTACCATTTGTGTTTCCAGTTACCCTAAACCAGAGCCAAGAATGACGACCATGATACCGGTTTGGTTAATTCCTTTTCTTATCACTAGGCTTTCAAAATAAAGGCTTTCGGGTCTCCGCCTCAAACAGTCTAGACGACTGAGCAAATGAAGCTTGGTCCCACAACGAGCTATGGGATAAAGAGATTTCAAAACCGTCGGTAAGGTAAGGTAAGGTCCTAGACCCAGCCGTAGCGATAGAAGACCTCCAAATCCAACGTAAGGTAAGGTAAAGTCCCACATCCAGCTGTGGGGGTAGAAGACCTCCTAAACCATGGTAATGTGTACGTAAGACAAGGATACGGCAGGATCAGAGACAGACCTGGGGGACGGCATGAAGACCTCCGAATACATCGTCAGCTAATCATTAAAACATAAGAAAAGGAAATGCTGGGTATACAATACATCCCGTCATTATACATCACCCACAATGTTTCGGACACTAAAGAGAAAAAAAAAGGCCGTATCACCGTGCTCAAGGGACTAAGCTAACGTGTTCACTTTGAGCACCGTCTGCCTTCCCTAGACGGCGCGCAGCCCAACGGCTGGTGAAGCCGAACAGGTTCAACAACTGCCTCATTAAATACAAGACAGAGGATCCTTTAATAGCCGACACCATATCTCAAAACAAGACGGGGTTCCGGTCTATTTAGAACCATTACGAAGTTTTTTTCTTTTCTTAATATAGAGGATTCATCCTGATATTAGTTTCTTTTCATGGATTCATTCTTAAATTAGTTGAAGATTCGTCTTTTTTTAGGTTTAGCACTTGAGTTCTTTTCGGGAAAGATACATCCTTTGTCGTCGTTCTCTTAGGTACATATTAGTGTTTGGGTTTGTCCTTTTAGGAAAAGATACGTCCTTGGATTGTTTCTTTTTTATTTGGATTCGTTTTCTTTATGTAAAAAATCGGCGCTGAATTCATAATTCTAGGTAAAGATTCTTTCTTTAAAGTAAAGACACGTCCCTTGATCCATACGTTTCAGCAAAAATTTCCTCCTTAGACTCGTTCTATGAGGTACAGATTCCTCGCTTGATTCGTTAAGGTAAAACAGCCACACTGGCTTCACCAGCGCCGACTACCCTGGCCCTTGGGAGCAGCAGAGAGAACCTGTCCTTTCCCTGAGTGAAGTTCCTACTGTACATTTGGTTATATTCGCACTCCACACTGTCCCTCAATGAAACGCCACATCATACTTTCCCTACCCACCTTTTCTTTCTGTTTCCTTTCATCCAATTCACTTGAGTATGGTCACAGCGCAACCCGATTTTTTCTCATTCCTTGGAGAGCAAATGACAACTGGTTTTTTTCTACCAAAAAAGCCTCACTTACTGAACTGTTTAATATGAAAGGTTTGAATATATTCCAACTATATATTTGTCATCTGTATCCAGATATAAAAAAAATGAGTGTATAAAGTGCATGCGGATAAACGGAAGGTGGAGGTAAGTACAGAGCGTACAGAGGGCATAACACATCAACACAGGAGTGTGGCAAGTGGTCCCGTCACAAATGGCAAAACAAGCAGAACATACGACATCCGCGCACGTATTCTTTTAACCTTCGTCCTCGACATGTAACGTCTGGAACACGACTTTACTAACCCCCCCCCCCCCCCGGGACATGAGGCCGTGACCTCTGACCTGACCCACAAGGCTCAAGTCAAAAGTCAAGCCATCATACCCAAAAGTCGTTCCGTCGTTCTCGAGAGGTCGAAAAGGCTTATATACAGAGGGTCTTAAAAATCCCGATCCTAGGAGCTCACTATTTGCCTTTAGTTAGACAAATGTTCAAAGTTCAAAACACGAATACACATTTTCATGAGTTCCCCGTGGTCGCGAGTGTTATTGCCTGTTCAAGTCTCCTGTAATTTGAACAAACGTTGAACAAAGGGTTCACAATAATGAATTCTGAGAAGCACGGTCCAGCTCGTGCTTGATCATGCTGGGGTGAAGTGTGAGGGCGTCATCTCGCCTTGGCTGCAGAGAGAAACAAGCACGAAACACGAAGGAAAATCATCACCCCTTGGCCAGTAGGCCATCTGCCCTAACGCACTCCCTGTTGTCTGAGACGCACAGTCAGTGTGGGTGAGAGAGGACCTTCTTCAACGGAGAGTCTGTATACCCACGAAGAGGAAGAGAGAATGGGGAGATAATAGCGGGGATGGGGAGTGTGTGTGGGTAGAGGGAGGGAGGGAGGGAGGGGGCGAGAGAGAGAGAGAGAGAGAGAGAGAGAGAGAGAGAGAGAGAGAG
>JAYMFT010236058.1:0-11120 GCA_038088735.1 Panulirus argus | reverse complement strand
TATATATATATATATATATATATATATATATATATATTATACTTGATCGCTGTTTCCCGCGTCAGCGAGGTAGCGCTGCACATCAACAAAAATGAAGATGTGCACACAAGGATGATAACACCTGCTCTCATCAGCAAATGGAAGACTAAATTTAGCGGGAAATATCACTTTCCCCGGGAAGGGGATAAAAAAAAAAAAGGGAAATAACACTTTCATAAGTCCTGAGGAATAGATTATAACCCATATGCTGATGGAAGAGGCTGCATCGGTTGGATCTCCTCATGTCTACAAAAGCCCACTTACTCTGTGCACCTAAAATAGGAAGATATCTCCCCTCACACACACACACACACACACACCCCACACACAGTCTAGAGAGAATCAAAAAAGTTTTTTAAGTCATCTGTATTATTGTTAAGCACCATCAGTGGAAGCCTTACTAGAGTATATACAGAGGTCCCTCCTCATACTGTACAAACTGGCAATTTCAAGTCTTGCGTAGGCAGGAGAGCCACACGCACTCCACCTCCGGACTGTTCACAGAAAACCCGTGGGGAAATACTCGAAAAGACAAAGGGGAGTTTTGGATTTGGCAGGCGAAAAGCTAGTGGAACTTTTAGGAAGGCCGAGAGCCCTGGTGAAGGACAATGGAGACCTACTGTTGTTTGAGGAGCGACAGTGCGCGTAAATAAGCACTCTCGCAAGCCCAAGACGTGTATTAGGTATGGTTACATTACATTACCAGAGGTTCTCTTCGCGGTAAACACGGTTTCTTTTCTATCTTTTTACCACGTCCTGCCAAATCCGATCCGACGTTCTTGTGTGGAATATAGAGTTCCCGTATTGCACTTTTAAAATGGGGAAAATTAGAGTTCTTGTAATTACACTAAGCCAACTGACCTCAAACTTGTGCATATGGTGCATTTCTCATGGCATCTTCATAGGATGGAGGAAGGTCGTTGTCAATGAACTGTGAGACTATAGGAGCAGAGGGCCTCCAGTACTCTGCATGACTCCCACGAGGTGACGGCCGTGGTGACGGTCGTGGTGACGGCCGTGGTGAAGGACGTGGTGAAGGACGTGGTGAATGTCGTGGTGACGGTCGTGGCGAAGGACGTGGTGACGCTCGTGACGACGGTATTGGTGGCAATGGCCTGTTAGCAAACAGTGCTTCGGCCGACGACGACAACGCTGTAGGGTACCCTGCCTCTTGCCCTCCAGGTGGTGTGAACTCATAGGTGGTGCTCGTGGTGGTGTTGGTTCTTCCTCCTCCTCCTCCCCCAGCTGGCCCGGGGAGACCACCTTGCCGCCTTTCGTACTTGATGCGGTCCGGGTGGTCTGCAGGGAGGGAGTCGTAGTCCCGACGGGCCGCGTGGGCCAAACAGCAACTGGTTATGGCACCAGCACCTGCACAAATGTGGAAAATTATGAATCTCGTCCTTTTTTAACCTTTTTCCCAAATTCCTCTTCTTCTCAAAGGGTTTTCGTGAATATATGCAATTTGGACATACTGTTTAATAAAAGATTACTTGGGTAAACGGACGCAAGACATATAAATCTTGGCACTGTGGGATCCCTATATTCTAAACGACACTTGAAATTCTGTGTTAGGATCCGAGGATGTGTTATAGTTTATGGGTAATGTGCATCAGGTAGACTCGTGGTCTTCTCTTAAAGTCCAAAATGTATTGTCTTATTGGCACGAGAAAATATATTTCATGCATATCAAAGATTTGACTCTCTAAGCCACTGGGTTTCCAATACCTTACTGTCTATTTACTCTCCATAATGATCTGATAACTAATATAGACTCGTTATCTCTTCAGACTTTTGCGACAAAGCCTAGGTCACCTGCAGGTCTGTCGACTGCTCAATACAACCAATAAATTTACCTCGAGTCTTAACTCTTTCTCTCTCCTTTGTACTCAGTTGGGCTGGAACAGAGATGGCTCCGAAACTCGAGTTACCCAGCAACTGGATCCCCTAAAGGACTCCAGCCGTACATGGGGTAGTAATAATAATTCTCTCTCTCTCTCACCCTCTCTCGAGACCTTACCTCCAAGGATTATCATGAAAAGTCCGCCTCCTAAGGAATCGCTCTGAACGCGGGAGGATATCATCGTGCCGAGGAAGATGAGGAGAAACCCGCCAGCACCCAGGATGATAATGTAGGTTCCCGAGCAAGCGCAGCCGTTACTAAACTGTAATAAGATACACAGAGTTAAGGTCAGTGACAACGTCGCGACAAGATGGGTGAACAAAAACGAAGGAAGTTTTAAAATAAAGGGGCATGCTATGTTAGTAAAGATTTCGTGCACACAAAGAATTCAAATATCTTTCCAACAGGAGGGCACACAGTCTTTGATATCTCATACACACATTCAGACTCACAAACGCACTCTCAAACAAAAGCAAGTAATAAGAAAGAGACACTTTAGACAGATAATCCTCCTAGTCCATGGAGATATCGGACGGTGGAACTATATCGAGGTAAGTGGTGGTGACAAGTGTCGTGCCGCAGGGATCTGTTCTGGAACCATAAATCTTCTCGATCTGTGTCATTAATGGCCTACCAGAAGGTATGCACTCCCACCAGAATAGGTTTGTGGATGATGTCGAGGTCATGAGACAAGTAAAAAGTGTGAAGAGAATTGCATTAGCGTACAAGGGGACCTACGCAAGTTCCGAAGTTGGTCTGGTACTTGGTTGACGAAATGTCATCCGAGTAATTGTAAGGAGGAGAGTACACAGCAAAAGAAGGCCTTGATATGACTATAATCTAATTGGAATTAAGCTGGTGGAATCCGAGTTTCTGAGAGACTTGGGAGTTGACGACATTGTCCCCAACCTGTTGCCAGAGTCCATTCTTAGGAGAATAATCAAGGAGACTAACTGTCTGCCGGCAAATATGAAAACCATTTATGTACATCGATAAAGGAATATTCAACAAGTTGGTCGTCATTTTACAGAAGTACAAAGGAGTACCAGTGAAAGTCCTCGGGAAGGCAACAGAGATGGTACCATTTTTAAGACAGCAGAGTTGTAGGGAAAGACTAGAACCCTTAAACCTACCCACTTTAGAAGAAAGAAGAGTAAGGGGTGACCTGATCACAACCAGTAACCATATAAACCAGCTTAGTTATCCAAGACGCTGACTGAACACTACTTCAACAGAACAACCAGCGGTCACAACATGAATTTAGAAAAGAAACTTTCTTTTATTTTTAGAAGATTGTTGCACCAGAGTAGTGGATGAATGACATAAACCAGGTCACGAATATAAACTTGTATGATAAGTCGAGGAAGTTCCAGATATGTGGGAGGAGGGGGATGGGGGGAGATTGGTCTCATGTAGAGAGCTCCCTGCCCGTGCTGTTCGGAGAGGTATCACACGAGATGGGCGTCTCTAAAGGAGGGTATCCCCTACTAAGCTTGGGGGTCTTATGCCCAGTTATTCTTTTCCAAAAATTACTTTGCCATACGAACTGGAGGAGGAGGACTCTTACAAATCTGATGTACTAAAGATCATTCAGTCCTACTCTCCCACAGAGGTACACTTTTTAGTGGGTGTTTTTACGTCACACTTAAAAGATTTAAGGTTTGTATTATTTTGGAGAGTATTAAATGTTAATTACCTTGATCCCTCTTCGTAAATGTGGAGCCACTGAACCGGAAGGTTGACTGTCATCCACAGCGGGCTCTTGAACCACAACGACCCGTGGTGTTGTCTGATGCCCTTCCGCGTGCAACATTGTTTCAACTTCCTGCTGCACTGCCTCTGATTAGCTACCTCCGCTGTTGCTCTGAAAGGAAGAAAAAGTTTTGTAGCTCAGCAGAAAGCCTTATAAACACAATCAGTAACTAATAAATATGGCCAAATATCTAAAAAGACAACTCAGACACAGTAAGGATTAACAGGCCCCTTCGTCGCAATAACACACTCTTATCATAAACTGCGGGTAAACTGTTCAGAAAATTTATTTTTAAAATGTGGTGCGAAAGTTGAACAGAGATGCAGGGTTCACTTTTCCCGACGAGTGTTGAGTGTAAAATACCAAGAAAAAAAAGGGGAAAAATAAAAGAAAAAGCAATGATAAAAAATCATTACTCACGTGAGAGAGAGAGTGAGTGAGTGAGCACATTTTAGAGCAATGGAGAATAGATGTAGAGAGAAAAATAAAACTACTTCTAAGAATGAGCGAGCAGTTTTATACAAGAGAGAAGAATGGATGGATGGATTTGAAAGTACTTCCTCTGGTATTCAAAGGTGTAACTGGCACAGTAAGAGAGAAGACAAATACACGAGGCCCAGAACATTTCAACACCTTAAAAAAAAAAAAATATAAACACCCAGGGCCCGGGACCTTTCCACATCTTACAGAACACCTTAAACAGTCGGGGCTCACGACCTTCCTTCCACCTTACAAAGTGTACCAGACCGCGTTCCAACACCTTGATCGAACAAACTACCCAACCCTCTACGCTCCAAAAATGCAATAGACATACACCAATACAAAGGTGCGAGAGGTTTAGAATAGGCGTAAGACGATCCTATTCAGAACGCGATAACAATTTGCATGCTTTTTTTTTTTTTAATGTTAGCCGAGACGGCACGGGCAAATGAAGCTCTAATCGAAGCCATCTCATTAAGGCTACACTCTAAGGGTGGATAAACAGTTGGGTTGATTGTGGACAGACTGCCGACACCAGGATTCGAAGCTAAGCGCTCGACCCTAAGCGGCCCGTGAATAAATCACGGTCAGGAGCGCCTAACGCTACCCCTTGGAGGTGTCCTGAAAGCGAAAGAGTCACAGTTTTCCAGTACTACATAGAAATCCTGTCAAACAAACTAACAGACAGACTCAAAATGTAATAAGAGACTTGGAGAAGGAAACAAAATCCATCTGAAATGTGTGAATGATTTCGTTTACGTACAAAACATAAATCAGGGACATCAAATCTCATTACCCTCTTTAAGAACAGACAAGGACACATTCACGGGGCTGCCAGGTGAGAGTGAAACTATAGAGGCAACAAGAACAGAAGTGTTCAGCGAGCCGAAAACTACCAGCTTTTAAGGCCCTAGGCCTCATACGAGACCTACGTACAGTCCAGAGCGATCGATTTCATACGAAAAATTCTTAAAACTGGTCACCTTCTAAGTCCTATGGTTAAATATACGGTCATTACTAACTTGTACGGACATTACACGTGTTATTTAGATGCATTACGGGCTTAAACGTTTTCCACACACTGGTCTGTATGTGTGTGTATGTGAATTACTGTTATGTAATAATTTCTTTATGAAGTTTTCACCCTTACAGTAGAAATTTCTCGTGAAAACCACAAGTAATCATATGACAAATGCCAATTGAAAATTTACAATATACCCCTCTCGGTATATCTACAAGGAAAAAAAATTGCTCAGAAAATTCATACGCCTGGCAGCGGTGCGGTATAAGTTTAAAAGGAATATCACCAAACGTAAACAAAATCTAAAACCAGTCGTTCTGTATCACATTATTCCCTATAATTACCGTCTTGTTAGTCTTTGTTAACAAACTTGACGCTATTTCTTTATAGAAGATTTGAAAATCTGCCTCCCCAGAGTACGAAAAATATAGAGCAACTTCCCTTTAAATCCCCATCAAGTGAGCAGGTCTCGCCACCTCACAATACAATATTTAAAGGGCAATTGAACACATACCCCACGCACTCCTAAACCCGAGACCAGAAGATCCCTGGAACTATGTCGTTACACGGGATGGCAAAACACCTACGGGACGAGCATTATAAATATCCTGTACGAAAGAAAAAAAAAGTCTAGACTGCCTCCATCATCCCGAGACACCGGGTCAAATGAGACCCCACAAAGCAGGAAGCGAAGAAGCAATCCCCCCCAAAAAAAAAAAATCCTACCGACCGATAACAATAGCATTAAATATTATAAAAGTTTTTGAAAGAGTATCAAGGTATTCAACAGAGATTTATGGAATCAAATAATCTACACTTTCAGAGCAAGTGGATCTTTCTACTCTCGGTTACTTTACACTTTGGCAAAATCACAGGAGGCACTAGGGAAACAAAATTGCTTACGGGATGCATACATAGCGAAATCAACTGATAAACGTTTTTAAGTTTGGTACCACAGAAAATAAAATGGGATTTATGGGAATACCCACTTTAAAATCTGGGGCACAGATGAATACACAGAAGTACGGCTTCCTGACTAGCGGATCACATGTTTAAATGAATCCTCTCAGCTTTAATCCACCTACTTCACTGTTGCAAAGCCTTACCTATCAATTGCACAGAATTCTTACGCTTGAGATCATCCACGCAATGGTCCTGGGAGTCAACGGACGAAACATTTCGAACTATGACGTACCGTTATCCCAAACCCACCGCTCGTAAGATAGCTAGCTAGCTGTTGCCACTCTCAGTCTTTTCGTCCGTCCCTTACCGCATAGTAAATGTGTGATCCACCAACGATAAAGTCCTTTTCTACTTGAAGCTATTTCACTTAAAACACACATGCACACACACGCACGGACGAACACTGCTGTAAATACAAGGGTTAGTTGTCTCTTCTCCCTTGTAACGATGGTATTCACACAGGCCGGCTCTCGGTCTCGAATTCTTGGCAAAAATTGTCGCTTGGCAACATTCTGAGGCTAAGAGTCATACAACTCCTCCTCCTCCTCCTCTGCCGTTCTCGGCTTCAGCCGTTTCCAAATATTTTCCTTCCATCCTCCTCATTCACGGCCGTCACGGGAGATTTTCTGGTCTCTTTCACTACCACGGGTTTCAGAGGTGGAGTAGGATAAACTCCAGATACCACAGGGCCGGTATTTTGGGCACAAACGACGACAGTTCTCGCTGGAAGGGTGGGGCCCAGGACCGTTGCAACCGTCGGCGTCTCAACAACTGAATTGAGGTCTCGGTTGACCTACACAGCAGTGCCCACCACACACACACACACGCACACACAAACACACACACACACCGACTCCTCAACTCGACCCTCAAATTAGCTACACAACAACCTGAAGCCTACTTAAATTCAACTTTCTTGTACTCACTTTTTGTTTAAAACGATTTATCAAACGTTATAAACACGAATTTGACTTAGATCGTTGGTTAAATTTACGGTACGAGATGGTATCGTACCGGGCGAAATTCACTCGTGGTGCCCAAGTACATTTACATGTGTTGTGTAGATCACATCTTAAAATGCTTTATCACTTCCTCCAGAATTCGTATAAATACTTTCTCTCGTCTTTCTCTTTTTCCGTTTCATGATCCCTTTCTTTAATTCTATTAAGAGTCCAGCGTTGATGTGGACTTTCGTATGTTGACTGGAGCCTTCAACGTAAAAAAAAAAAGTATATAGAGGATATTGTTCGCGGGCGTGTGTGTGAGTGTGTGTGTGTGTGTGTGTCCGTGTGTACAGGAACAAGCCTGGTTAAGACATATGTTTAACCCCAGCTGGCGCGTAAACTTAACTTACAATATATTGAAACCCAGCCAAAACCACGAAATAATTTGACAGCTAATCGGCTTCTTCAGGGAAGCACACAGACCGAAAGCGAAGCCAATCATTCATCCGAACGATGAATTCTCATTTGGCGCGAAACAAAGCAGTCCAGACGAAGCAAGCGTATGTGTGTATGTATGTATGTATACTCCACATGCCGGTATTGCTTTATTACCTTCTGCCGTGTACACACACACACACATGTAATACTACCGTCTCGCAAGCGAAATTAAACTACAGGGGAGGAAAGCTTTGACGATGCAAGTACACTTCAGTGGCGTATAATTTTTTCCTCTCCTTCTACCCTCCGGTCTGGAAGCTTGCCTGGAGACTGCAGCGAACCGACCATTCGACCAACCAGCCAACCTACCTACCAACACGGTACGGTATTCTGGTCACTGTCAGAGCTCATGCAATATTCTCACAGTTGCCTGGAAGCAGGGGCAGGGGGGTGGGGTCAACTTCCCATAAAAGTTTATTAGTCCCAAGAGCGTGACCACATGGAGGGAGGAGGAGGAGGAAGGGGATGGAGTCCTGATCATCCTAACCACCCCATCTACACACACACACACACACACACCAGTCTCACATATGTGGCTACCTACATGCAACAGACTTAAGGAGTACTGGGCTTTTTCTCCCTTAAATACTTCTCTAAATGATCCTCAAATGAATACAACTGCGTGATGGAAGTACCTTATGTAAATTGACCTCTTTGCTACCGGCATACCTGCAGTGACAACAGCTCTCCAACAACAACTAGCTCACGCCCTCGACGAATACCATCGGCATCCAGAAACCCCTGCATCAACCCTCTAGAACTCAGGCGACTGCCAACTGTACGTAGGTCACCATCAACTTAAACAGAGACACCGCGCATTCATGCATTACATCAACCTCAATTCCAGTTACGCTCTTGCGCCCTCCCTACCGGCTCGCTGGACTTCCAGGATCCCCCGTCCTGTCTCTGTCAGGGAGTCCAGTCCACACGCCTTCTCTCATGCGTCACTTTGGAAGACTCACTTTTAGATGGGAGGAACATGTCAGTAGTATCAGCACCATATCTTCCACTCTTAGACACATCATTCTCTAAAGACTCTATCTAGCTAGACACCTGGATTGATACCCCTCGAGCTTAAGAACATCTTAAAGACAAACTTTCATTCCATTTTCCTCAATATATTCTCGGGGCCGGATAGCTAAGAGGAGGGGGGGGGGATGGAAGGGCCCCTAAAAACGCCCCTTTCCCTACTCCCATTTCAAGAATACTTTGGCCCAAAGGGACCCCTCGAAAAAGTATCATTAAATACGCCAGTGAGCAGGACTGACCACTCCAAAAGATGCTTAAAAGATGGGCAGGCAAAAAAAAAACATCTTCGGTCCTTTCTAAACAGCCTATCAAGACACAATAAAACTGACCCTCCAAACTCGCTCACTCTCTCTCTTCGCTGGTTTGGGATGAAGGTGGTGTGTTATCAGCCGCGCCACCATCACCTCCTCCGATCTGAGATCGCTCGTCCCCGAACTGCACAGACGTCTTGAAGCACAATAACCGCCTCGGACCTGTAAAATAAACATATATGAATGATTAGGACTACTTTATGTTGACCTCCATGTGTGAAATTGTGTAAATACTTTGGTCTGTTTAATACACACCCTACTTTTTGTAACAGTGCTTATTATCGTGTCCATTCTGTATCTATTTGGTTCTAGTTGATTCAAAGAACTGTTCATTATTATCATTATCATTATTATGATTATACATAATGACCACGATCGACGCCTCTAATGAACTTGACTCAATGGTCTGTTACCGATTTAACTCCTTTGAATATAGGACACATTTGAGGGCAGTTTCCAGGCATTTTGATAATCATATGATAGCAGAACTGCTTTAAAAGCATTCAATCCAAATTTGATTTAATGTTGTTAGAAGGGTGGGGCGTGTCTTGTCTAAAGAGGGAAAAATTGGAATATTTCCTTTTTTCGTCTTTATTGGACTGGTTCGGACGCCGAGAACAGCACGGCGCACTATGCCAAGTTTAGTTACCTCGAGTTCGTATTTTTGGTTACCGTGCCATCCAGTGGTAACCAGCGTTACATTAATTCGGTCACTTATAGCCTTAAGCAATTGACAAAGGACATGGTCTAAGAATACTGCTATTTGTTGGATAAACAGATGACGTTTTGGGCGGCAATCGTCGCCATATTGGCAACGTAGCATTACATCATTAGTGTGGCAAAACAGCTCCAGTTTTTAAATATTCTGAAGCTGTTGTTTCATCCCTACCCTCTTTTTCTTACCAAATAACTTCGATAACAATTGTAGCATACAATACGCAAGACATCCTTACCCAAGTGATAAAGCGGAATAGACGTATAGAGCGAAATTAACGTAGAAAAAAAAAACGGTCCGATGTGGCAATCGTTTGAATGGGCGGGTTACCCATGTGACTGCGCCGTAGTTGTTCTACGGCAGTGTAATAAATTCTTGTGAGTTATCTAGACGCATGGAATCTGAGATATATGCTATATCTACAACCACTTATCACTACTACAACTACTACTACCACTGCTTATAATAGTGATGACTTCCATACTTTACTGGCCATAGCGAGGGAGCGTAACTTACACACACACACACACACACACACAGAGTCTTATATACAATAATGACAATAATGATACCACAAATACTTCCACATATAAACACTAAGAAAGAAACGAGCAATTTACATTAATACCACATCCGATTGGCGCTTGCAACATAGTCAAAAATGTTGAAAATGTTGAAAAAACGGAGGTGTGTGTGTGTGTGTGTGTGTGTGTGTATATACATGCCAGCAGATTGTTGCCCAGCCCTTTCTCGCATGTCGGCAATGGCGAGAAAGAGACGACACCCCTTCGACGTTTTATACCAACGATCTGAAATACGCTAAAGAAATGATTTTCTTACGTGTTTGGTCATAGACGTCGCCTGGTACCCAGGACCCGAGAGACGGTTACGGAAGAATGATAATCCCGGAGCCAAGATCTCTCTCTGGCACCCAGCAGTACACCACAACGAACGACTTTTGTACGTAGTACGAGCGAGGCGCCATCTGTACACTATGGGTCGGCTCAGTACCAACTCACACACACACACACACCAGACCAAGAGAGTAGCAAGAAAAGCACAAGTTGCGAGAATCGCACTATAGCTTGGCCGTGGGTATCAGATTCTTTTCTTCGTATATCAGCTGTTTGTAAGATCACTATATCAACTATTTGGCCCTCAGATTATGAGTGTTATGATACTAGAAACTGTAAGCGGTCTATTGCTGTCGAGTTCAGCTTTTTTTTTTTACGTATTTCAGCTCAAGAGAGGGGAGGGGAGGGAAGTATAGTACCCTACACACACACACACACACACACACACGCCTCTGTGAAGGTATTTCGAGTAATGGACCAAAACAATTCCTGGCAAATTCATTGAAATACGGGAAAAAGCTTAATTGATATATATATATATATATATATATATATATATATATGACTCCCGTATCCAAACAACTTGGAATATGGTCCTATATAATTCACATTG
>JAYMFT010236047.1:0-11120 GCA_038088735.1 Panulirus argus | reverse complement strand
ATATATGTGTGTGTGTGTGTGTATGTGTTTGTGTGTTTGTGTGTGTGTGTGTGTGCGTGTGTGTGTGTATTGCAGGAGGTTACAGTGGTGCTCGTGATCTAGAATATGTATATAACCAGGAGTAAACTGAAACAGGATAAGTTCTCAATTGCACGTTCGTGTAATGATCACATAGTCAGGGAAGATACAAGATTGAGATTCACGAAGTAGAACAGTCAGCTGAAATACAAGGAAGAGACGTAGCTAAGACGCCATTGGTAAACAAGCGTTACCGGATGATGGTGTACGATTTTGTGGTGCTCCGGTCTGGCATCAAGCGTGTCATTAAAATTTTTATCACGTGAACAGTAGAAGGAGTTTTCAAAAATGTTTGCCTACAACAAAGCTCCCAAGTCTGTATAAACCTTCACTAACACTAATGTTTCAATTTTGTGTATCTAATAATAAAAGATTCAATGATATATCTCTTGGAAAACGAGTTAATGTTAAAAACTTAATTAGCGTTACTTCAGTCAATACAATGAACGTAATTTTCAACATGATTAAGCAAAGTATTTGATTCTTGTCCTATCTTTATACTATACTTATGTTGATTAAGTCTAACCTAAAGATCCTTACCAGTCTGCCTAACATAAAACATATTACAGTTTTTGCAAAGTATTCTGTAAACAGAAGTAGCAAAATTTTCTGGTGAGTTTTTGATTAAGATATTATTTATGATATATTTTTTGAAACCTACATTTACACTAAAGGATTTAAGCAACCTGGGAAGTAATGTAATAATATCATTAAAAGGGAGAACTATAAGATCTTGCTTTCAAGTGGAGGTTTGGATTTAGCTCTATAAAATGATATCTTTGCCAGCTTACGGGATTAATCAGTGAAAGATCCTGGATACTTTAACTTGGATCCAATAGAATATAATTTCTCAAATTAATCATCAATGATTTCCGGACTGCATAAACGTAATGCCCAAGGAACATCGACTGGAATGATAATAGTTTAACTCTCTCATGTAAAGCTGAGTAATAATGAATATAAGAATAAACATTGGTGTGTTTTCTGTATAAACTAAGATTAAACATGATTCTATCTCTGTGAACCATGCAATCTAAAAATGTAACACACAATTATTTTCCACTTTTACAGTAAAGTTGATAAAAGGCACTGAATTGTTAAGTAAAGGGAAAATGTTTGTAAATTTTCGTGTGTTGGCCAGACACAATGAACATCATCAACACAATGAAATGAATTGCCTTAGTAGGTGAAATATCCCTTAGTAATTTTGTTTCAAAGAATTCATGTAGATATTACTAAATACTGGTGAAAGAGTGTTACCCATCGCCATTTCAAATTTCTGAGCTCAATATTCTTCATTAAATGAAATACACATTCTTTTCTACACAATCTTATCATTTCAATAAACACGGCTCTTCCACTACTTTCTACAACCTCGCATGGTCTTTCCCTTTCGTCACTGCTTTCTCCAAATCGTTAATCAAGACCTGCAAACGAAAGTTAGTTTCATTTTCTTAAGAGATGCCTCGATGAACATGTGCTTCCAAGATCCATCTTGTCGAAACGGTTTTTGTTGATGTCTAGTTGACCATTTGATGAATTTCATGAGAGCATTTTGAAAAAACTCATTGAACTAAAGAAGATTGAGATGGAAGAGGCCTTTCGCATTCCAAGAGAGAAGAAACGCACCTTTCGAATAGCTAGCTATACCTACACAGTGGAAGAACCGAACGTTGAACTATTGCTATAACAGGTTAAGCAGTGAACGGAATATTCTTCAAAGGAAAGTGATCTGTAAGATAGCCCACCTTATTGAAAACGGATACTGAACTGTGAACCTTTGCAATAAACAACTGGGCAAAGATTCTCAGTGTGCACAAGGCTATGGCATAAGTTTTGTTTGCTCTAACAAAGAAGTTGATTGTGTTGATATTGCTCGATCATTTAGAAATTTGGAAAAGTACAGGAAATTATCTAATGATGAAGGGAACATTTGTGTACGTGAAGTGTATGCCAGTTTTTTCAAAACCAGCTGCTCCAAACTGTCCAAAAAGATTCATCAGTGCTATTAAAAATTTGAAGAAGCATAATGAAATCCACTTAACTAAAGCAGATAAGACTACCACAGTTGTGATAATTGACAAAGTTGATTATTTATCAAAAAATGAAAAAATCTTTTATGTGATATACAACATACTTTAAACTCAGTAAAAATCCTCTAGAAGCAGTTGATTCTCACTTTAATAAAGAACTAACGCTTTTTTTTTTTAAAGTAACGATTCTATCATCAAAAGATTTTCATCATTGTCTCCTTCATTGCCATATATGTTTGGATTTTTTAAAACTCAGCAAACTTCCCAGCAAGACCCATAGTGAGTTCAGTGGGCACACTCACATTTAAGTTATCAAAATGGTTAGTTTATTTAGCCCACTAGCTGGTAATATATCAGATTCTAATATCATGAGCAACGTAGATTTAGTTAACAAGCTTAATGATATCCATGTTGATTTTGATCTCAAACTGGTAAGTTTTGATCTTTCATTTTTCCTCACAAAAGTTGCAGTTGATGACCTCTTAGAATTATTGACTGATGTCTAAGATAATCTTGATTTACCCGTTTCATTTTTTGCTTTTTAGCGAATTGATGCAACTGTGTATAAAAGACTGTTTGTTTCAATTTAATGGATAATATTATGATCAGTAAGAAATCTTTGAAACAAAATTACCAAAAGATATCTTACCCACTAAACCAATTTGGCGTGATGGTATCCAAAATTTCCGAAAGTAGTACCATAACACGCCAACAGATGTGCATACTGTGACGGTTAAGCGTAACCGTCAGCAATCAGTCTGCCGAGTGGAGTCATTCTGTAAAGATCGTGTGTTGTTCTATGGGAGATTTTTTGACCACATTTGCGATTTCACCATGGACAACAAACTAGAGCATAGAGCAAACACCAAATTCTGCGTCAGACTCAATAAATCTGCAATTGAAACCTTTGACATGATTCGTCATGAGTATGGCAATAAAGGAATAAGTCGTGCGGTGTTTCGAGTGGCACGCACGATTCAGAAGAGGCAGAACCTCACTAGATGACGACAAGAGGTCTGCGCGACCTTCCACGAGCTCAACCCCTGAATGTGTGGAAACAGTTCGGTGACTTGTGCATGAGGATCGTCGGAGATCCAATAAGGACAATGCTACCATCACTTATGTGTCATACGGAACAGTGCAGGCAATGCACCGCATTGCTGCAAAGTTCGCGCCCAAGCTTTTGACCACCGATCAGATGAAGCACCGTGCCAAGGTCTGTCAAGATTTCCATCAGCATTCCTTGGATGACCCAACCTTCAAGTCCAGGGTCATCAGTGGGGACGAGACTTGGGTCTACGGGTACGACCCGGAGACCAAACAACAGTCTTCGCAGTAGAAGAGCCCAAAATCTCCAAGACCGAAGAAAGTCAGGCAGGTCCGCAGTGCGACCAAGAGCATGCTCATCGTTTTCTTCGACATTCGTAGGGCTGTTCACCGTGAATTCGTCCCCAATGGCCAGATCGTGAACGGACAGTTCTACTGCAATGTTCTGAGGTGCCTGAGGGAGGACGTACGGCGGAAACAGCCTGAAATATGGCGCGAGAGCAATTGGACGCTTCATGACGACAATGCACCCTCTCATCCAGCTCTCGTAACAGTGACCCTACCACACCCGCCCTACTCGCAAGATTTGGCACTTTGCGACCTCTTCCTCTTCCCGAAGATGAAGTTTCAGCTGAAGGGTCGCCGTTTTGACACCGTGGAGGAGATCCAGCACGAATCGCAGAAGGTGCTGGACATGCTTCGAGAACAAGACTTCCGGAAAGTCTTTCAGCAGTGGCAACGGTGCTGGGAGCGTTGCATGGCTGCCAAAAGGTACTATTTTGAAGGGGATGATGCCCAACCTCGAATCAAGTGAGTACTTTCTTGTACATAGGCCTAGTATCGGAACTTTTCGATAGGCCCCTGTATGTTGATGATGTTCTTTGTGTTTGGCCAACAAGCGATAATCAATTAATACTTCTTCTTTTGCTTAACTGTTCAGTACCTTCTATCAACCTTACTGTAGGAGAAAACAATTGTATGTTACCATTTTTAGATCGTATGATCCATAGGAATAGAAAATCCACCAATGTCTATTTCTGTATTCACTATTACTCAGCTCAACATAACAGATAAACTATCATTCCGGTAGATGTTCCTTAGGGCAATACGTTTCTGCAGTCCAGGATTTATTGGTGACGAGTTTAAGAAGATATATTCTATTGAATCCAGGATAAAGTATCCTAGATGTTTCATTCATGAATCCCATAAGTTTGCAAAGAAATCATTTTATAGAGTTAAACCTAAACCTTCCCTTGATACCAAGAATTGGTTCTTCCTTTTAGTGATATTCTTATATTACTTCCCAGGTTGCTTCAGTCCTTTAATGTGAATATAGCCTTCAGCAATAACAGTGCTATAAAGAATACTTTGATTAAAAAAACAGAAAATTCTGCTAGCTTTGTTTACAGAATCCCTTGTAAAACTTTTGATATGTTTAAGTTGGGCAGAGTGGTAAGGCTCTTTATATCAGAATTAAGCAACACAAATATAGTATAAGGAGAGGACAAAAATCAAATGCTTTATTTAATCATGTGAAAAATTATGACAATTGTACTGAATGGAGTAATGCTAATTCACTTATCAACTGCAACTCCTATACCCCGAGAAACATCATTGAATCTTCTATTATTAAATGCAAAAGGAATTGTAACATTAATATTACTGTAGGTCTATACAAATATGATAGCTTTATTGTACGCAAAATTTGTAAACAGTTCCCTTTCCTGACCCAAAAATAAAAATCTAATGATAGGCATGATGCCACACGCTAGCACCACCAACCCGTACACTACTAGCCGGTAATTTTAGTTTACCAATCGCGTCTTAGCTATGTCCCTTCCTTGAATATCAACTAGCTGTTCTACGTCTTATATCTCATTCCTGTACCTCCCTTGACGATCTGATCACTACATGAAAGTGCACTTGGGAACTTATCGTGCTTCATTTTCCTGTGTTTTTATACATATACAAGATCGCGCGCACCACTGTGACCACTTGCAACATGGATACCAAACTGTTCTTCCACTACTTTTCTGCAAGCTCGCCTGATCTTTCCCCTTTCATTAATGCTTTCTTTAAATCGTTAATCAAGGCTGACTAACTGAAGTTACGATTTGAATTTCTTGAGATGCCTCGATGAACAAGTGCTTCCAGGATCCATCCTGCCGCAGCGGTTTTTGTTGATGTCTGGTCGACCATTTGATGAAACTCAAAATAGCATTTTGAAGAAGCACATTGAGCTAAAGAAGATTGAGATGGAGGATGCATTGCGCATTTCAAAAGAGAAGAAATTCGCCTTTCAAATGGCTATACCTACACTCTGGAAGAACCGTATGTTGGACCATTCCTATAACGGATTAAGAATGAACGGAATAGTCTTCAAAGGAAACTGAAGAATAATTTAAACCACCCCATTGAAATCAGTGATTGGACTTAGAACACAAACCCTTCATTTGTGGTGAACCTTTGCAATAAACTACTGGACAAGGACTAAACGTATTTGTACCCTACTAAGGCCTATGGCATAATTTTTTTTTTCTCTCTAACATAGAAGTTAATTGTGTTGATATTGCTCGGTCATTTAGTAATTTAGAAAAGTACAGTACATTATCTAATGATGAAGGGAACATTTGTAAAGGTGTAGTTTATGCCAGTTTGTTAAAACCAGTTGCTCCAAACTGTCTAAAGAGATTCATCCGTGCTATTAAAGATTTGAAGAAACACAATGAAATACATGTAACTAAAGCAGATAAGGCTACCACAGTTGTGATTATGGACAAATCTAATCATTTATCAAAAGTGAATGATTTTTTTATGTGGTGATACGATATACTTTATACTCAGTAGAAATTTTCAAGAAACAGTTACTTCCCACTTTGATAAAGAACTGATGTTGTTGTTCAATGTTAATGATTTTTTTATCAAAAGAATTTCATTATTGTCCCCTTCATTGCCCATATATGCATGGGCTTAGTAAAACACATGACAAACTTTCCAGCAAGACCAATAGTGAGTTCAGTGGGCTTAATCATATATGAATCATCAGAATGTTTAGTTTCTTTATTAAGTCCTCCAGTAGGTAAGATATCAAATTCTAATTTCATTAACAATATAGATTTAGTAAACAAGCTTAATGATGTCCATGTTCATTCTAATTTCAAATTGGTAAGTTTTGATGTTTCATCCTTGTTCACCAAAGTTCCAGTTGATGATCTCGTAAAATAATTGATTGATGTCTTGGATAATCTGGATTTACCTGTTTCAAATTTAGTGTTAATTGAATTGATAAAATTGTGTATAAGAGACTGTGTATTTTAATCTAATGGAGAGTATTACACTAAAAAATTTGGCATGGCGATGGGTAACCCTCTTTTACCAAATCTAAATAATCTTGACAAGGAATTTTCTGAAAGAGAATTACCAAGGAAATTCTCTGAAATAAGATTACTAAGGGATATCTTACTCTGTAAGGTAGTTTGGGTTAGGTATGTTGTTGAAGTTCTTTGTGTTTGGCCAGCAAACAAAATTTACAAACATTTCTCCCTTTACTTAACAAGTTAGTACTTTCTGTCAAGTTTGCTGTTACTGTTACCAATTTTAGAATGCATGATCCATCGGGATAGAAATCATGTTTTAGCATTGCATATACAGAGAACCCAGATATATTTTTTCATATAATCATTGTTACTCATCCTAACATGACAGAGTTAAATTATGATAATTCAAGTCGATATACCTTAGGGCATTACGTATATGCAGTTCGGAATATATTGATGATGAGTTTGAGAATATACATCCTTTTGGATCCAGTTAAAGTATTCTAAATCTTTCATTGATAAATTACTTAGATTAGGAAGGAAATTATCTTATAGAGTTAATCCCAAACCTTTCCTTGATACCACGAATCTTATAGTTCTCCCTTTTCGAGATAATTTTGCATTACTTCCCAGGTTGCTTAATTCCCTTAATGTAAATGAAGGGTTCAGATACATCAATACTGTAAAGGATATCTTAATCAAAAACTCGCCAGAAAAATCTGCGAGCTGTGTTTACAAAATACCTTGTAAAAACTGTAATATGTTTTATATTGGGCAGTCTGGTAAGGATCTTTATATTAGACTTAAGTAAAATATATATAACATAAGGACAGGACAAGAAGCATATGCTTTGTTTACTCGTGTTAAAAACCATGACCACTGTAATGAGTGGAGAAATTCCAATTTAGTTATCAATTGTTACTCCTTTAACACGAGAAATATCATTGAATCTTCTACTATCAGATTCACAAAGAACTGTAGCATTGATATTAGTGGTCTACAAAAACTTGTTAGCTTTGCTTTAGGCAGAATTTGTAAACAGTTTCCTTTCCTGTCTACATTATAAAAATTCTATGACAGGCATGGTACCAGACCCGAACACCACCAATCCCTACACCACTATTTGGTACCACTTGTTTACCAATGGCGTCTTAACTACGTCTCTTCCTTGTATATCAGTTGACTGTTATACGTCTTGTATATCACAGTTTTATCTCCCCCGACGTTGTGATCTTTACACGAACGTTCACTTGGGAACTTATTGCGTTTCATCTTCTTCGTGGTTATATGCATATGCTAGATCACGCGCGCCTCTGTGACCTCTTGGAACATGGATACCAAGCTGTTCTTCCACTACTTTTCTGTTGGTTTGATTGGTCTTTCCCCTTTCGTTATTGATTTCTCCAAATCGGTAATTAAAGACCAAAAAACTGAAGTTACGATTTGAACTTCTTAAGAGATGCCTCGATGAACAAGTGCTTACAAGATCCATCATGCGCACCGGTTGGTGTTGATGTCTGGTCGACCATTTGATGAAATTCAAAATAGCAGTTTGAAGAAATACACTGAAATAAGAAGATTGAGATGGAGGAGGCATTCCGCATTTCAAAAAAGAAGAAACACCCCTTTCAAATGGCTATACCTACACACTGGAAGAACCATATGTTGGACTGCTGATATAACAGGTCAAGAAGTGAATGGAAAAGACTTCAAAGGAAACTGAACTGTAAGTTAGACCACCTTATTGAAAACAGTGACTGGACATAGAACACAAACCCGTCACTTGTAGTGAACCTTTCCAATAAACTACTGGACAAGGATTCAACGCATTTGTACCCTACTAAGGCCTATGGTATAAGTTTTGCTTGCTCAAACAAAGAAGTTAATTGTGATGATATTGCAAGATCTTTCTTTAGTTTGGAAAAGTACAGTAAATAATCTAATAATAAAGGGAACATTTGTAAATGTGTAGAGTATGTCAGTTTGTCAAAACCAGCTACTCCAAGTTGTCTAAAACGACTCATAAGTGTTATTAAAAATTTGATGAATGATAATAAAAGACATATAACTAAAGCAGATAAGGCTAACACAGTTGTGATTATGGACAAAGCTAATTACTTATCAAAAGTGAATGATCTTTTATGTGATGATACAATACACTTTTAACTCAATAGAAATCCTATAGAAACTGTTACTTCTCACTTTGATAAAGAACTGATTTTGTAGTTCAAAGGTAATGATTTTCACATCAAAAGATTTTCATTATTGTCCCCTTCATTGCCCATATATGTATGGACTTATCAAAACACTTTACAAACTTTCCAGCGAGACCCATTGTGAGTTCAGTGAGATCAGTTATATATAAATCATCAAAATGTTTAGTTTCTTTATTAAGCCCCCTAGTAGGTAAGATATCAAAATCTAATATCATTAACAATGTAGATTTAGTTAACAAGATTAATGATTTTCATGTTGATTTTGATTTCAAACTGGTAAGATCTGTTGTTTCATCCTTGTTCACAAAAGTTCCAGCTGATGACTTCTAAGAAAAATTGACTGATGTCTTAGATGATTTTGATTTACCCGTTTCAAATTCTGTGTTTACTGAATTGTAAAACTTTTGTATAAAAGGCTGTGTATTTCAGTTTAATGGAGAATATCATGCTCAGAAATTTGGCATGGCGATGGGTAACCCTCTTTCACTAAGATTAAGTAATCTCTACATGGAAATCTTTGAAACAAAATTACTAAGGGATACCTTGCCCAAGAAGGAAATTTGGTTTAGGTATGTTGATGAACTTTGTGTTAGTCCAACAAACAAAAATTTACAAATATTTCGCCGTTTACTTAACAAGTTAGAACCTTCCGTCAATTTTACTGTGGTAGCGGAAAATAATTGTATCTTATTATTTTTAGATTGCACGGTCCTTAGGGATAGACACATGAAATATAGAGAAAACCCACCATTGTTTATATATTCATTATCACTCATCTCAACATGACATAGTATTTTTTTTTCATTCCAGTCGATGCTTCTAAGTGCATTACGTATATGGAGGTCAGGAATATATTGATGCTGAGGTTGACAAGAAATATTCTATTGCAACTAAGTTAAAGTATCCTAAATCTTTTATGGATAAATCCCTTAACTTAGCAAAGAAATAATTTTATAGAATTACATTTAAACCTTCCCTTGATACCAAGAGTCTTTTAGTTCTCCATTTTAGTGATAATTTTACATTACTTCCAAGATTTCTTAAACATTTAATGTTAATGAAGCATTCAGCAATAACTAAAAGAATATACTAATAAAAAACACACCAGAAAATTCTGAGGGCTGTGTTTAGAGAATACCTTGTAAAAATTTTAATATGTTTTATGATGAGAAGACTGTTAAGGATCTTTATGTTGGACTTAAGCGAGATAAATATAGTATAAGAAAAGAACAAGAATCAAATGCATTGTTTAATCACGGTAGAGATTATGATCATTGAATTGACTGGAGTAATGTCAGTTCAGTTATTAACTGTAACTCCTTTACCACGAGAAATATCGCTGAATCTTCTAAAATCCGATGCACAAAGACATGTAAAATCAATTTTAGTGAATGTCCGAACAAAATGGATATATTTGTTGTAGACAAAATTTGTAAATAGTTTCCTTTCTTGTTCACTCAATGAAAATCTTACGCATGAAGCGAGACTCGAAGACAAGAACCCGAACAGAACCATACGGTAACGCTTGAAGACCATTCGCGTCCTAGCTATATTTCCTACGTGTATATCAACTGACTGTTTTACGTCTTCTGTCTCATTCTTGTATCTACCCTAACAATGTGATCATTACACGAAAGTGCACTTGTGAACTTAACGTGTTTCATTTTCCTGTCACTTTTACGCATATACTAGACCACTCGCACTACAAGGAGGAGATCTGAAATCCCCCAGCACTAAAACCTAGTACATCCTCTCGCCTCCTTACTAGAGGTAGACACTGTCCTGGTAGTCATGCGACCAGTGGGTAGGGCGTATTCCACCACCTCGACCACATGGGGGATAAAAGAGATATTGGTATTTGGGCGTCCAGTGTCTCCGAGCAATGCGCCAGCCTCCGTCCGCCTGGCGATCTGTCAGATGCTATGACATCTATGTCGATTGGCAGAAGGAATGTGTCTTTATAACAACATCTTGCATTTCATCGGGGCATTGTTGCCATCAGACTGGCTCTAGAGCTTCAGTGTCGTGATCAGGTCACCCCCTCACTCGTCTCTCTTCCATTTTGGACAAATCTAAGGCCTCCTACTAAGGCCTTTTCCCCGTAAACCGGCTTTCTCTCTTCCGGTAACATCTTTGTTTGCACTTCCTCTGGACCTTCTCTATGCGCTTCCCTAAGTGTGGTGACCAGACTTGGGGAACGTATTGTCATTCTGGTCTCATGTAGGATATGAAAAGCTCTCCTCAAAGTTTCTGCTTCCATGTACTTGAAAGCTGTTTTGATATTTGCCGGGAGAAATTAGGGCTTTGATACCGTCTGAGGCCGTAGCTCCGTTACCGGACTCCTCTGTGTGTGTGTGTGTGTGTGTGTGTGTGTGTCTTTGTGTTTGTCTGTGTGTGTCTTTGTCTGTATGTGTGTGTGTGTGTGTGTG
>JAYMFT010236036.1:0-11120 GCA_038088735.1 Panulirus argus | reverse complement strand
ATATATATATATATATATATATATATATATATATATATATATATATATATATATATATATATATATATATTGAGGTACTACACCCAATATCGTGTTACACCCAGTAACGTGCTATACCCAGTGAGGTACTACCCCCAGTAACGTGCTACACCCAGGAACGTGCTACACCCATTACCGTGCTATACCCAGTAAGGTACTACCCCCAGTAAGGTGCTACACCCAGTAACGTACTACCCCCAGTAAGGTACTACCCCCAGTAAGGTGATACACCCAATAAGGTACTACCCCCAGTAACGTGTTACACCTAGTGATGTACTGCATCCAGTAACGTGCTATACCCAGTAATGTACTACCCCTAGTAAGGTGCTACACCCAGTAAAGTACTACCCCCAGTAAGGTGATACGCCCAGTAACGTGCTGCACCCAGTAACGTGCTATACCCAGTACGGTACTACCCCCAGTAAGATGCTACACCTAGTAAGGTGCTACACCCAGTAACATGCTATACCCAGTAAGGTACTATCCCCAGTAAGGTGCTACACCCAGTAATGTGCTACACCCAGTAACATGCTATACCTAGTAAGATAATTCATCCAGTAACGTGCTACACCCAGCAAGGTGCTGCATCCAGTAACGTGCTATACCTGGTAATGTACTACCCCCAGTAAGGTGCTACACCCAGTAAGGTACTACCTCCAGTAAAGTTCTACACCCAGTAACGTGCTATACCCAGTAAGGTACTACCACCAGTAAGGTGCTACACCCAGTAAGGTGCTACACCCAATAACGTGCTATACCCAGTAAGGTACTACCCCCAGTAACGTGCTACGCCTACTAAGGTACTAGCACCAGTAAGGTGCTACAATAAGTAAGGTACTACCCTCAGTAAGATGATACACCCAGTATGGCGCTACACTCATTAAGGTGCTACATCCACTAAAGTGCTACTCCCAGTAACGTGCTACACCCACTAAGGTGCTACACCCAGTAACTTACTACCCCCAGTAAGGTGCTACACCCAGTAAAGTTGTACACCCAGTAAGGTGCTACACCCCGTAAGGTACTACCCCAAGTAAGGTGCTGCACCCAGTAAGTTGCTACACCCAGTGAAGTGCTACACCCAGTAAGGTGCTACACCTAGTGAGGTGCTACACCCAGTAAGGTGCTACACCTAGTGAGGTGCTACACCCAGTAAGGTTCTACTCCCAGTAAGGTGCTACACCTAGTAACGTGCTACACCACTAAGGTGCTACACCCGGTAATGTACTACACCCAGTGAGGTACTACACCCACTAAGGTGTTACACCCAGTCATGTGTTACACCTAATGATGTGCTACATCCAGTAAAGTACTGCACCCAATAAAGTATTACACCCAGTAGGGTGCTGCACCCAGTAATGTGTTACACCCAGTAAGGTGCTACACCCAGTAACGTGCTACTCCCAGTAAAGTACTACACCCAGTAAGGTACTACACCCAGTAGGGTGCTACACCCAGTAACGTGCAATACCAAGTAGAATGCTACACCAGTATCAGTAAGGTGCCACACCCACTACACCCAGTAACGAATCATCCAGTTAGGTGCTATACCCAGTAAGGTGCTACACCCAGTAAGGTACTACACCTAGTAAGGTACTACACCCAGTGATATGTTACACCCACTGACGTGTTGCACCCAGTAAGGTGCTGTACCCAGTACGGTGCTACACCCAGTAAAGTGCTACACCCGGTAAAGTGCTACACTCAGTAAGGTGCTACACCCAGTAAGGTGCTACAACCAGTCATGTGCTACACCCAGTAAGGTGCTACACCCAGTAACGTGCTAGACAGTACAGACAGAGACCAAAGGTAGGCTGTCACGCTATACCAGATATAAAGGTTAGGATAAACATTTTTAAAATAATTCTTTTTGTTATCAAACTCACGTGAATGCACAATACTCATCACTCTGAGAACGTGTTCTTCATCTTGTTCATTCCTGAACGATATGTATATCTTTCCTGTTATCCAGATATCTAAAGCGTTCACGACCCTCTCACTCCAGGAGAGTCATCAACTTTACCTGGTAATGAATCTGTGATAATGAATTTACTGTACTTACGAGGCAGATGTTTTTTTCTTTTGTCGCAGACGCGTCATGACACCGATGTCTCATCCACAATGACCAGCTTCGCGAGATGAAGACCAGTTTAGTCATCGCTTGGTTCGGTTCCCTCTTTTTTCTTTTCTGGTATGGATTTTTGCTTCGTAACTCCCTGACGAAGCACAGTGGTCGTGGGAAATGCTATATATACAGTAGGTCAAGAGCACGGGAGATTCCTGCAGGTGCTCACTCCTCAGTTCTGGAACACGGCACGGATGCTGTAGCCAGCGGGTGCATCATCCAGGTCTTGCACTGGATAATTCCCAGTCAGGAAACCCTTGGATGTTGCCTCTTAATAATGTATACATTCCCCTGACTGTGGGTAATGGAAGGCGTCTCCATCACTTCTCGTCTCAACAACATTTTCCCCAGTGCCTTCCTTCCCCACTCCCACCGGAGCGCCCCAGACAGTACCACTCACATCATCCCGACTTCTACTGACGAAGGAGAACTCCCAGGGCAAGTGCTGTTGGTCCTCCTGCCACCAGTTGGCCTAGACCCTCCCGGGAGACTTGGGTGGACAACAGCCCTACTTTGACGCAAGAGCGGCCGTGCAACGCCCTCCCTTCTGGTGCCAGGTCAATTTTTTTGTTTACCTTTCGACAGACCGGGTGTGTTTTTGCTCTGTGTGTGTGTGTGTGTGTGTGTGTGTGTGTGGCTGCCTCGTGTACGTCTCCAAGATCGATGAGCCCAGTGACTGACCTGAGCTCCCAGGGCAAGTCCATGGCACAGTTGGACAGCAGAGAACGAGTGACAAATTGTCGCAAAATTGTTTCGTCACCTCGCTTCTTGTTGTTGTGTGTCTGCTTCAAGGTCGATGGTCGGTCTACCCCAGGGCGCGGCGAGACCCTCTGCCGGCATGGTCATGACCTACCTAGTTCACAGTAGCCACCTCCAATCACCACCTTGGTTGGGCTTCGGCTCAGTAGGTCCTCCAACACACTCTTCGCCACCTGAAAGACCACTTTCTCATATCCCTCTATCTCTGCCACTTAACCTCTGCCACTAACTACTCCCTCCCACCTCTCTATACTCCCCCCCCCCCTCACTACCCTAACAACCATCTCCGCCAGGACTAGCGTGGTGCACCAGGGACAGTGTAGCATATCACTAACTCTCTCGCTACCACTTCGGGTTCCTAGCCGTACCATCTACGCTACCACCCCTCCCTCTACTCCTACTGCTGCTACTCTCACTACTATTACCACTACTAATGCTACTACTCTCACTACCACTATCCTCACTACCATTACTATTACCACTAATCAACAGCGCAGTTAGTCCCTGCACTCACCTGGGGTCCAGCCTCCTCCTCCTCCTCCTCCTCCTCTTCCTGCTACTTTCTTATACCTTTTCTCACGAATGACGCTAAAGATCTTTATCGTGCACCTCCCGTTCGACATCCTGCAACTCCCAGCCAAAGCTCGTGTGCTAATCAACCAAAAAACTTGAAGTTCTGTGAACCGGAAATTTCAGCGAGGCACAAGGTGCTATAATCTTACATCCCCATTCACCATAACCCAGTCTTATCTTTCCCATAACTTTTATCTCTACCGAATTCCGATATGTTGCCGTCATCTCTCCCGGTAAAGGAGGTGTGCTGACCCCACGTTCTTCCTGCATCAAACCTGTACTGTTCCCCAGTCGGCGCATTGTTCTCCTTTCACTCAAACGCTGGTGTTCCATTAACTTCGAGAATCTCACCACTTTACCCTCATCATCCCAGGAAACGTGCGCGAATAAAATTGAGTCGCCTGGACTCACTCACATCATCAAGGTGATAGATTACCCTCACCAGGCGCAAAGCTTTGCCAAATTCAGCCCGAGAGTTAACCACGTCACATGTGATATTTTGGCCCCTCTCACCCCTGGTAAACTGTTCCTCCGACGACTTCCAACATCTTGGCCTTATCTAAAAGCACCTCGCCGTCCCACTTGTGCTGGGGGCGTCATCTGAGCTCCAACAGCTGTGGTCAAACGAGAGTGGCAAGCAAAGGATTTGCCAGTCACAATACTGTGCCAGCAGCCGCCCTATACCACCACCAGTCCCGTAGTGCCCTTCAGGTATCTTTCAGGTCATAACCTTCGTCAGAGCAATGATATTTGAGTTAGCAGATCATAACCTTCGTGAGAACAGTGTTAATTGAGTGAACTGGTTATAACCTTCGTCAGAACAATTGTTGTTGAGCCATCAGGTCATAACCTTGGTCAGAGCAATGGTTGTTGAGCCATCAGGTCATAACCTTGATCAGAACAGTGGTCGTTGATACAACAGGTCAAATATCATACAGTTGTTCACAGGTCTATATGGTAATGAGGCAGGCGCACTACTCTCACACACATCCTAAAAATGGAAAGTTAAGTCGAGTGACCTCTGGATGGCTAGTTAGCTGGCTGGGAGACTGGCCGGCTGGCTGACTGGCTGACTGACTGGCCGGCTGTTGGCTGGCAGTTTGGTTGGCTGGATGACTGGACGACTGGCTGGCTGGCTGGCTGGCTGGTTGAGAGACAAGAGACGACCATACATCACCCCAGACGAGGGTGACATATAACGTGGAATCGTTGTGTGTGTGTGTGTTTGTATGAGGAGGAATGGACGGCACAGAAGTACTGGGTAGCCAGCCATCGTCTCGGGTGGGAATGCGAGGGCGCCATCCTGATTTCATAATCCTGTGCCATTAGCGGCACGCCGAGCACACACACCCGACCTGTGCTAGTCACGTTACCATTTACACACACACACACACACACACACATGATGTGGTTCAGTGGCCTGTAGGTGACATACATGGCAGTTATGGTGAGTCCGGTCCCCAAGACCTACCTACATCCCCTCCCCACTTCCCCCCCCATTTCCAGTATAACCAGCCACACCCACACTCCCCTTATAAGGTCACGTGGCCGGGTCACACATCTCTCCTGCTGAGGTGTTTGTCACATAACGTCGTCAGGTGGATGATTAACCCAAGAGGCAAAACACAGGGAGGGAACATGAGCTTCTTTGTGTATCATTTGGGAAAAGAAAATAGTCTCTGCCATCCTGCAGTCTCTCTCTCTCTCTCTCTCTCTCTCTCTCTCTCTCTCTCTCTCTCTCTCTCTCTCTCTCTCCCTCCCTCTATGCATGCGTGTTTTGATGATTGATTAATGTGAATTACGCACCACTTGAGTGTAACAAATGATGCTCAGACCAAACTTTGGAGATATCAGGAATGTTGTTCAGAACGCCTTGTTCTGGGAGCTTACCTCAGGCGTCAGCAATGTCGTTGATACAAAAGTATTTCGTGCAGTCCAGATTAACTCGGTGACCTCTAAGTTTTAGTCCATTTCCTCTCGTCGGTAGTGCTTGCGCTACTGTAGAGAAATTTACCACTTCGACGTTGCTGAATCCTTTAAGTATTTAAAAACATTTTGATTTACCTCGGAGGCGCCTCTTGCTTAGACAGAACAAGTTTAATTCTCGCAGTCTATCGTCATATGGTTTGTTATGCAAGGAAGGAACCAGTTTCGTTGCTCCTCGCTGTTCTGCCTCCAATTTGAGAATATCCTTGCTTAAATGGGAGGCTCAGAACTGCACTTGCATTTTCGAGGAAGGGTCTGACTAGACTAAGGTGTATTGGGAATGTCACATCCTTGCTTTTGTACGTACAGTTTCTATTTATAAATCCTAACATCCTATTTGCTTTCTTGGAAGCTTCATTGCAATTCTGGGAGAATGTGAAGTTGCTGGAGACAGTGACCACTAGATCTCTCACACTAGGGGTATCCTTTATCTTGTAGCCCATCAGTTCTTAATCGATTTTCTTTTTTTGATGAGATTTTCTACTTCTAACAGCTGACAGTTATTAACGTTAAATGCCATTTGCCATTTTCTAGACAGTTCAGTGATCTCCTCTCGATCCTTTTGTAATCTTAGCCTATTTTCTTCAGTTAGAATAGCATTGCCGATCTTTGTGTCATCTGAAAATTCGGACACTAGGTTTAGATCTAGCCCGACGTCAATATCGTTATCATAAATGATGAAAAGTGTAGGCCCAAGTACGGATCCTGGGAGACTCCGCCAGTAACGGGTGATTACGGTGACGATTCCCCATTCATTACGACTCTCTGCTTCCTGTCACGTAACCAGGCTTCTATCCAACTTCCTCTGCAACCAGTAATCCCAAGGGCCTTGCCTTTATGCATTAATTTAACGTGTGGGACTTTGTCAAATGCTTTTTTTGGAACTCCAGAAATAAAGTATCTATTGCCTTTGTCATGTCATGGGTACTGAATGATTTTTGATAAAATTCATGCAGGTTTGTTAGGCATGATTTGCTCCTTCTAAAATCAGACTGTGTTGTTTGGGACAGGCTATGAATTCTTCTCTAATAATCAACTCCAGAGGCTAATATATGTTTGATGTGAGACTAATAGGACGGTAATTGCCAAACAGTTCACTGCCCAGTCTCGAATGGTGTAGGACTATTCCATCCTGAAAATATAGGTTAACAGTCCGATAATTTCGTGTTTGGCGTTTTTAATTACTCGCGCATAGAAAGGATCAGGACTTGGGCTTTTATTAGTCTTCATCTTTTCTGCGTTGGTACTTCTCTAACCGTGGCGGTGAATTCTGGTATCGTGTGAGTGCTATTTGTCACTGTCTCGTACACATGACAGTCTCATTATCTTCGGGCTGACTAGGACGTCAGTTTACTACGTTTATGCGAAGTTTGGAAGATTCTTTGCTAATCCGAACACACAAGTGTTCAACAGTGGCAGACTTCGTGGTCAAAAATTTCGATGGGATTTAGGTAAGATCTTAAACAGGGCAGTTCCTCCTCCTCGACCGTTTCTGTTCCTTAAGAATAATTATGTACTCTGGCAAATTGTACCCCCTAATCAGATCGTTGTTTTCCGTGTTCAGAAACATTTCTGCTAGACCAATGATATCAATGTGTTCACTGTTTACCTAAAAATGCAATTCAGTTACTTTGTTCCAGGTGGATCTTATATTCATGTAAAGTCCATTTAATTTCTTCGTGTCATGTTCTGTACGAGGCTGTTGGCATGATCTGGTGACCGGCTGTTTCCAGACCAGGGTGTGACGAGCCCCGTGACCCGGCCCCCTGTCGTGGCTGTCATATGGGGTGGGAACGGGATTCGATCTGACCTCCTTCGCGTTGACATGCAATATGACCTGACCTGACCTCAATAGCCCATTTGATGTGGTCAACACACCTTACCTGTACCGGGCGTCAACAAAATATTTTCCCCCGCAGGTGTGAGGTAATTTGATCTCGGATGCCGTGTCTATTGTATAATACCCGATCTTCTATGAAGTCGAGCAGTGGGTTTATAAAGCCAATGTCGGCATCCATGTACAGCCGTTTCAGTCTCTCATCTCTTTTTTTATGTTAGCTGAGGCCTTAATGAAGGCCATCCCATTAACGCTATATATATATATATATATATATATATATCCCCTAGCCTGAGCCAGGTATCCATTATATAGACCAACCCGTGGATGAACAGCTGGGTTGACTGTTGACCAACAACCCCAACCGGGATTCGAGCCTATACGCTCAACACTGGGCGGCCGTGAATGCGACACGGTCAGGAACGCTAACCGCTACACCACGGGAGTCAATCTACACCTAGCGCTCTACACAGACCGGAGTTACCTACATTTTGCCGCCGGGGGAACGCCAACCGTAACAATGTTGTTCGATATATCTTTCAGGGTGCCAATCAGCTCGTTGTATTCTTCTAAGATAACTTCTGAATATGAATGCTTATGATAAACGTCTTTGCTCCAAACATTCACCATTGAACATGACTTTTCGGTTATTACTCTTATGTCTTTAATCTTTTGTTTAATGTGGGAAATCCTGGCACCGGGGTAGACATAGACTGGTCTCTTAGCTCTCGAATTCCCCGCCATGTGTTTACCCAGACATCTGCCCAACGAATCTCCAGGAATCTGCAAGTCGCCGAGTTACTGCAGATCGACTGCCCGTGAGTGGGGCCGACGGGGGCGGGAGTGGTGGAAAGTAGTCCCATAAGGATGGAGGAGGGGGAACGACTCTCCCTCTCTCTCTCTCTCTCTCTGATCGTCTGAACGCTTCTGATTACCACATTCCTCCTTGATGACGAAAGCGAATTAAGGACAAATTGGCTGAAGACCAAGATAACATGTCGGACGCCATCGCCACAACGTTGGCGAAGTTGGTGGCAGCTGTAAGTGATACCACTGGTGCCCTGCTGCTCCCTACAGCTTGATCCTCGCCACCAGCGCTCATCTTGGGAATCACTCAACAACCACCTGAGAGCAGATAGTTTTATGACTATTGATCTAAGCTGAATATGTCTAGCATCACCGGCTGTCAGCTTCGGTACTGCCTCATGAAGCAGTTCGCCGAGAGCAGTGAGTTGTTCGAAGCTCCGAAACCTTTTGATTCGAAATCCCTTCGGTGTTCTGATGCTCACAGTATTCTTAACGCCTGTTTGAGGCAGGGCGTTGTCCTTAGCGTCTAGGAGTGAGGCTCCTGGGCCTGCTGCCTCCTCCTGTTCTCGCCTCCTGCCTCCTGACGCCCCCCTGCACAACACCGTCAGGAGAGCTCACTGCAAAGCAGGGCAAAGGATGACACCGTGATAAAGTGTTTGTCTGGAATGTTATTGGTTACCAATTGGTTGTTCGCTGGCTATTGTTGGTTACTTTGTGGTGACTGAAAGACGAGGTTAGTTATTTATTCCTAAAGTGGCATTCGTGATTGTTCCGTGACCGTGAAAGTTGCTCGATGTTCGTTAAACGACTGTCGTTACACAGTCACTCGCTACTTGACACAGTGATTTAGGCCTCCCATAGACTGTCAGTCATGGTTGCGCAATAATGATGATTGTACAATCACTACCATCATTTGCGGTTAGGATTGAAGGTTTAACGCAAATGATTGAAGAGTATCCGACAATGTCTGGCATTTTGTCTTCAGATGATGAAGTCTGCTTAGTCATGACTGACAGTCTGTGGCAATGATTGAGAAATCATGCACCGTCTCATACCAGCAGTCAGGGCGGGTGTATGTGTGACGCAAGAATTTTTTGGTGTGAATCCATGGAAATCTAGAGAAGGATTTCCAGCGTTGTGGAAAGTGAAAAGCGACGAATATAAGAACAGACTTATGAAAGGGAAGTCTTGTGGGGAATCAGTTGAAAAACTGAAGGAAATATAGGACAGTGTGACCAGGGACATAGCGATAAAAAAGAATCATTCATTCTGTTCCAAATTACGGCGAGAATTGAAAAAGAAAAAAAAGTTCTCAGTAGCGAAAAGACAGGAGGTGGGACAGATGAAAATTACACACCACCCCAATACCTTTCTTTTTAATAGTCTACAATTCCTACGGGATCAAGATATACAAGCATAGGTTCCAAGAATGGACGGAGGGGACGAGGAGCATTCACTGGATAGCCCGGTAAGTTTATACACCTGTTTTACTATCAACACATCATATTCCCGTTATTTGTATTGTAACACTTTCCACATATATAATCATAACAGATTATAAGTCTCCTTTTATCATTACAATAAGCCAAATCTTTTCCTTTGTCTACATATTAGTACAGTTTGCTGATAACCACGAAGAAAATGAAACATGATAAGTTCCCGAGTGCACTTTCGCATAATGATCACATCGTCAGGGGAGATACAAGAATGAGAAGGAAGACGTAGAACATTCAGTTGATATACAAGGAAGAGACGTAGCTAAGACGCCATTGGTAACGTTTGTTTACCAATGGCATCTTAGCTACGTCTCTCCCCTGCATATCAACTGACTGTTCTGCGTTTTCCATCTCATTTTTGTGCATCCCCTGACGATGTGATCATTACACGAAAGTGCACTCGGGAGCTTTTCGTATTCCATTTTCCTCGTGGTTATCAACAAGTACTAGATCACATGCGCCACTGTGACCTACTGCAATATCATTACAGTATATAGCCTAATATTTGTAAGTTATTCGATAGCCTCAGTCATACTGTATTGCAATGATACGGAACCTGCAATACTGAAATGATCTGCAGGGGATGATACCACCACCTCCTATAGAAGGGCATCATGTGAAAACTTTGGTCTTGTCTTATGTCACTCTTTCATCCACACTTCTCTGACTCTTTTCTTCTGCTCCTGTCTTGCTAGTGCAAGGATTGGTGCAATGCATGCAGTCTTGGAACTCATGTTGTCTGGGCTCGCCAAACACACTAACCAATGATTTTGCAATCCCCTTTTGAGTGTGTAGCCAAAACCAATATTTGCACAACCAATTTGATTCCGCAATCATAATTGGCAATCTATGGGTGCCTTACGTTATTTAGTTGATTCGTGAATCATTGGTTACGTAGATGATGCTTACTAATCGTCTTTGGTTAATGATCAGTGTTACTTTACTCTCTAACATTGCCTCCCTGACTGGAACTGGTAGACCAGTCGACCAGAGGAACCTTAATTACGGTCATCGGGAAAGAAATTGGTTGACTAAAGATCTGGATATCAGCAGACGGTGGCGCCAGACTGCATGATATCGATTCAGCAAAGGGCGTCAAACGGTGTATTGGGTAACAGAGTTTTCGGATTTGTTTAATAAGATTCGTTCTTCTCAGATCACAACCCGAGCGATGGAAGGCGCAAGAGATGGTGTTTCAAGTTATGAACTTCAATTTAGTGGTGATAATAGTACGTGGCTCAGTGCCTATCATCACCTCAGGAAGCTGTGATGATAGGCTTGACTGAGCGACACATGGTAATGTACTCCTACCACAGTAGGTTGAAGCGTCCGGCATATTCATTACCACATCGTTCCATCGTCTGGCTGGGCGAACTGGTTGGGAACCAGTTTCTGACTCTCATATTCAAAGATTCAGATATTAACACGTAAAACTTTTATCCTCAGGAGAACAAAGAGTGAGCGGATATCTCTTTGCTTTGGCTGAGAGAGGAAAGAG
>JAYMFT010236025.1:0-11120 GCA_038088735.1 Panulirus argus | reverse complement strand
CTCTCTATATTTCAGTTAGGGCCCGGCCTTGATGTGGACTTTTGTCCGTGACTGGAGTCTTCAACATAAAAAAAAAACATAAGATCGCCAAGACTCAGAACCCGTGATGCGTCTGGGTTACCTTATATCATCGTGAAGTCTTGAGAAGTGGGCTAGTCCTGGGCAAAAACGATCTTGCTTTTGGAAAAGACCTTTCGGGAAGGAGAGAGATAAATACCATATACAGCAACATGTTTAAAGTGATAATAACTTGAGGTTTACATGTCTGTCGACTCGGAAAGAATGACCTGAGTAGGGATTAAAACCAGTTTTCTTTCATAACACGGGTGTGATTATGGGTGAGAGGTCGCGAAGCCAACCTGTAACTCCAGTCAACTAAAAATATATCTGGGCTGACGTTAAGCTGCCTCGTATCCTTTGTTTACATCGAGTTGAGTCGCACGTTTTCTACAGGACGATGTACTGTGTGTGTCCCTTTGTAGCTACGTGTAGGTAGGGCTAGGGGAAATAGGTCTGGTACAGAATGTGCTTCACGGGAAGGCTTACCGCTCGGCTGTGATCGTCCCTACTTGTAACCGAATAGTCATTTCCCGTTCTGCTCAAGGGTCGTGCCGTCGTGTTCAAGGTTCTTACCGTCGTATCCAAGGGTCGTACCGTTGTGTTCAAGTGTCTTAGGTAACGGAGCACTACGGTACAGCAGCGCGAAGCGTCGAGCCGTAACTCTTGCTGTTCTTGAAGGTCAGGCTCGTAACCCGAAGTGGTAGCGATAAAGACGCAAGCCTTCAAGATTTCAGCATTACGGCCAGTAAACTGCCCCATCCAGTATCCTTGGCGAGGTGGAGGGACTCGGGAGCCTCACAGTAGCCTAGCGTAGTTGAGGGAGTCGGGAGCTCCACAATAGCCAGAAGAACTGGAGGGGATTGGTAGCCTTACGACAGCTCCCTGGCTGATAGGTGGTAATGGCACATTATTACCAGGAAGCTAGGGTGAGGAAGGATGCGGGAGGAGGCTTAGTGAAGTCAGAGTTGTTGATAAGGAGGATGGTGAGGTGGACACGGGTAAGGAGAGTAAAACACAACCAGGTGCTGCAGAAGGTAGGTGGTGGGTTGAAGGAGGAAGAGGAGGAGGAGCACCTGCACAGAAAATAGAAAAGGCAGAAACGACAGGACAGACAAGACAGACTGCAGTCATATCCGAGATCTGGATGGCGACATGAATATGGAACACAGGTGGTACCCTCAGAGCCTTGAGAGGAGCAGCACGTATCCTTCTCTGTCCGCAATAAACATTTGTTATCCCTTAGCTTAGGGTACTTCCTTTCTCGACCAGCAGACAATATCAGATCTACACACACACACACACACACACACACACCCTGGTATGCCGGCGGTATATAAATAAGGCGCCAAAAATACATATTCAGCAAACCGTTCACACGCTTCGGTAAACCTACACCATGTATCTTTTACAGTACAATTGCCGTCCCTTCCTTCACAGTACCCACCATTTCGAAGTCTCTTTAGTTTACTTCTCCAAATCATCCGATTTAAAGTTGTTAAGAAAAGCATTGTTTGGAGTTAGGACGGTTCATGACACCAGCGAATCCTAGTATTACATAGTCCACGCCTTCCAGTGACACAACACACGCCTTCTAGTAACACAACCTACCCCTTTCAGTAACAACCCAAGTCTCCCAGTAACACAACCTGCGCCTCCCTGTAACACAGCCCGCGCCTCCTAGTTAAAAGAAAAAAAAAAAAAGATATCCTACGCCTCCCGACGACACAAGTCACGTCTCCCAGTAACATGCTCCCACACCTCCTGATAACAACCCTCTCCTCCCAGCAACACAACCTACCCTCCTCTTTTAGTAACAAACCCACAATTTCTAGCAACGCAGCCCACTGATCTAAGTGGCCGCACCAAACTTCCCGCTATGTTTATTAATCTCTCTGAAATCATTTTCCTACTCTTTTGATTTTCTAATTCACTTTGACCGGCTGTTGAGTGATAGTTTTGCCTAGGCTGGCTCGGTAGGGACGCTGGGACGCCGCTTCCATATTTACGCGAGGTGGGTGAACGGGCGCGAGAGATATTCCTACATATGAAGTTTATACTGGGATTTACTGCGGACCTCCTGCTGTATTAACGCGCGCCAGCTCCCGTTTTCCGAGGTTATGACTCCTTTTAGATTTTATTGGAGGTTGTGTGTGTGTGTGTGCGTTCGTTAGCATTGGCGTGCTGATGTATGAGCTCAGGCGAAGCTACAGCAAGAGTTCACGAAACTGTATTTTGAGAGTTACAGGAGAGTGGTACAGGAAGCATCGTAGTCGTCGTAAAGCGCTGGATGGACGTTCGAAGTATTGATGACCACGGCGGTACAGCTTCAAGAGCACAACGTTACAACCCTTCACCTAGACGGTACATCTCTTGACCAGAGCGGTACAACATATGAGCACGACGGTACAACACTTGACCACAACGGTACAACTCCTCAGCACGAGCACGACAAATTATAGCTCATGAGCACGACTTTACAACCCTTGGCCACATCATCGGAACAACCCTTGAACACAATGTTACAACCCTTCAGCACAATGTGATAACCCGTGCGAGCACGACTTTACAACCCCTGAGCACGGTTGAACAGCCATTAAAGAGTGACGATATGAGAGAGAGAGAGAGAGAGAGAGAGAGAGAGGACAAGTACCAACGTGAGACTAACAGCGCGCTCGCCTGGGAGAGAGGGAGGAGAAAAAATAAACAAAAGTAAACAGTTTCCTGGTTTATCTGGAGATAAGGGATGTAGATAGATATCAGTAAACATCTAAAAACATTTCATAATAATTTCCCTTCTGCAGCAAACATTCAGTAGCGAAACTTATCCCGATGATTTTCTTAAATGGTTTCTGTCTGATTACCTTCCTCTCCTTGCGTCAAAGTTGTAACGCCATTGTTGATAAGCAACAAACAGAAGGATTATGTGTTGACTTTTATACCTGAAGCTTTTGTCACTGTAGCCAGTATTCGCTGTCTTTATCTTATGATAATAGATGCTGCCAGATGGTTTCGTAATAGGTTTGCATTTAACACTCTTCTAAAGCCTTTTATAGATAATATAGAACCTTTCTAAAGTCCTTTTAGGACATTCGGAGCCTCTCTAAGACTTTCTTAGATCCTTCAGTAGGATATTGAAACCTTTTTAGTACCGTTCTAGGCAATTTAACCCTATTACAACTTTTAAGTTATATTTAAAAACTTCCTAAACTTGCTCAGCCTGTCATGGTGGATGGATATTTAAAACCTTGCTAGAGTTTCTCTCCCTCTGTATCATCAACCACAGTTCATAAAGTGCTCAAATTTTTTTATGGAATAATATTTACGTTCAGAATAACGCAGGAAAACTGCATGTGAAACAAAGGAAATGATCACACGTGAACTGATTTAAGAGCTTCCCTTTTTTGAAGCTATGCAGCATATGACTCTCTGTGGAGGTAAATGTGTCGGCTTATCCCTGATGGCGTTGGTGATTGGGTGCGTTGTGGGGACCTGTTGGGGGTGGGGGGGTCCTCACACACCCCTCCATAGCCAGCCAGCCAGCCAGGCCAGCAGGTGGTGGTAGTGGTGGTGGTGGTGTTGATGCCTGAGCCCCGCCACCTGCTGCGCCCTTGTCATGCTAACTGGTCATCAGGAACCCCTCTTTAGGAAATGACTGTTTGAATGTAGTTAATCGTATGGGGCTTGTAGTCCGAGCGCGCGCGCGAGAGAGAGAGAGAGAGCGAGCGTCATGGGTGCCCTCCACTGGTCGTTGGCGCACGCGCCTGCGCTCTTAGCTTTGTTTAGATTCTCGCAATCGTTACGTTCATGATTACTGATTATCATCAGATGTGCTGCAGTAGATTTTAGTCTAGTGAAGCCGAGAGGTAAAGGAAGGAATAGTCGACACTACAGCGTACCTGATGGCCAGCAATTGTGTTCGCTGTGGAGAAGTGGCATCAGTCGCCCGTGATTTGGATTTGAGTAAGGAAGAACGTTGAAGTCATCAGGCCTCGGGGGTTATGCTGTGTACCCAGGATAGCATAATGTGGTCTTCAAGTCACCCTTGACACTTGGAGGGTTTTTATGGATTATTCGGTTTGTGGATGTAGCTTGACGATGACGACCAAAACGACCCTGGCAGTTGATAGGCCTAAAGCCGAACTAAAGCCGACTACTCTTACTCGTTGTTGTTACTATCTTGTGTTGGATGTCTGGGAATATCTCTCCAACTGTATTATGTTATTTTTGCTTTTTAATACTCGTTTTTTATTGAATGATTTTTAGTTAGTTTCTAGTTATTTTAGGATATGTTTTTTTTTTTTTCTAGACGCGCGTGGGTTTTGGGTGACATTTTCGCAGTGCATTATTTCCTCTCCTGAGGTAGTTACAAGTTGGCTTATTTTTTTAAGTAATACCTTCAGAAAATTGATAGCTTGAGGAGTGGAGTATGAATTTGAGTAGATATATTACCCAATCATCGTTTCCTATCACGGAGAACAATATCCCACCCAAAAACAGCCATAACAAGAAGACTGTTGAGGGAGTGCAGGTCGAGTGGTCCGTCTCGACAGAGCTCACGGTACAGCCACTAACGGTCGGGAGGAACCCGTTGACCCCTAGCCGTCTCCACCCTCTCTCGTACTCGTCATTTATCTATCTCTTCCCGTCCGTCAGAGGTGACCAGAGGATCCAGATAAAGCAAGCTTTTCTTTCCTGTCTATAATCTTTCAACTGTTTATCTCTCGTAGTGAAAGATTTCATCCTCCTCTCGTTACTCGGTTCGACAGTGTGATTTAACTCATGAATTTGGTCTCCAGATATCAGCTCTTCATTTTAGAATGACGGTTTCAGGTGGCGAGCATGATTGATGTAATATTAATCTGCCATTTAATAGGTATGAAAAGCATTAATAAAGTCTTTTGGATGTAATCTAATAACGTCTGTAGTAGTGTAGCTTACTCCATTTATCAGTGTTGAATTTAATCAGTTTCTTTGAGAGGTGCAAGAACTGAATACACCTCAAGTGGGATTTTACTCCTTTAATTTTTTACCTTGTGAACGCTGTGATTGTTAGAATAAGGTGTGTTTTGTGTAATATTCAGGACTACTTTAAAGACTGTGTGATGTATGGCCAATATTTGTAGCTACATGTATTTCTTGTAAATCATATGGATGCTCCAGTATATTTTTGGTGAGCTATGTAATACGTTGGTTTGCGTTATCTTCAACCGCTAGATCACTCCTTGGTTAGACGACCTTGTCCCTTTGACTTAACGGGTGTTCTCTCATGTAATTACTTGCTTTAAGGGAATGCCTTGGTCTAGGTTTTGATGCACTGGATGTGAGTGGTTGTAGCATCCAGAGGTCTTCACAATATAATCAAGGGCATTCTGATACTTGAGATTATCTGCCTCCACACTCGCAGGTGACAGAAGCTGCATTTATTGCAAGCTACATAAACTCCTGTTTTCTTTTTGCTTCTACACAGTCGTTGAGTCTGATGTTATTTGCCTCGCTTGATACCACGAGAAAAACGACAAAAGATCACTTGAATGAAATGCTGTCATATTGGCTTGTCTTGACGTCTGTTACTTTTTTTTTTTTTTTGTTAGTTTCAAGTTCATACCCGTTGGTCTTCAGGGGTCAGCAAACATCGTTTGATGAATTATTTAAAGGTCTAGTTTTCCTTGGATAAATCTCATTTATGTCTTCCTAGCTGGTCGTACTCCCGTCCCCACAGGCCCTGTTCTCGTTTTCTTTGACCGTTTATAGCCTGAGCAGGAGGGGAGTCTCATCATTTTTCATTTAGCTCTCTCTGGTTCAGCTTCTCAACAGGCCTTGTTGCCTTGGTGGAACTCTTGTTGCTGCTGATGCCTTCTACGCATTTCCTTTTTTTTTTTTTCAGTGAGTGTGTTGCTGCTCTTCCAAGAAATTTATCCTTTGGCTTCCAGAGGAGCACCAGGCATATATATGATGTTAACAACAAACCCCCCGTGCGGCAATAGATAACCCCCTTCTGTATAACCCATTTAATGGATCGCGGTTCTTTCGGAATATTTTAATAGTTTCGCATCTGATATAAATGGGTAGACAGCCAATCAGTGTAGGTGGTGGGGAGGTACTACGTCGTTCTTGCTCGCTCAGCTGTGTTGTAAAACGGAATCAGACCAAGGCTCATATATGTATATAACGTATTTGATGTGTATATGTATATGTGTCTGTCTCGATACATGTACAGTGAAAAGGTTATGATTAACTGTCATAATATATTTACACTTAGCCTGGACTGCGATGTCATTTACATACTGGGAGTGTGGTCAAGTAATTCCATGTTTCTGTGATGTATTAACTAAATCTAATCCTGTAAACACTTTGCTAAAGTCTGTCGGTGTTTTGTTGAACGAGGAAGCTTTTGTAAAGGTGAAGAGAACAGAGGCCTCACACCAAATAATAACGCCTGCATTTGGTTCTTTTATTCCTCTGCACACCAGTTAAAATATTCAAGAGCGTTCTTGCTTTTGATAATGGCCAGCCGGACATCATCCTGTGACGCGGTCCACTCAGCAAAATTACTGGGGAAAAGAGAGAGAGAGAGAGAGAGAGAGAGAGAGAGAGAGAGAGACTGAAGAATGTCCATTAGTTCTGCATTTGCCGTGGACACCAGCAATCGCTGCGAATCATAGACTCGGCTAACGAATTCTTCTTGCATTGTGAACTAATTGTATCGTTCCTTGCAACACACACACACACACACACACACACACACACACACGACACGAACACACCTGTAGACATGCTGACTGACGCCTTAGTGATCAGAGGAGGCGAGCATGGCAATTAGAACCGTGTATTCAGGGGCCGGAAGAGACACGGGTAGCCACCTGACGAGGGCAGAAGAAAAGCTTTAATTCAGCTAAAGGTGTTTGATTATTCTTTTTTAAGTACTCCGCACAGGCGAGTGTGGACTGGATTTGTTTTCTTTTGTTTCACAATTTGAGGGAAAAACATGCGATCCTTTAAAACACGAATGTACGACGAACCTTCAGCGCGACAAAAGCGATCTTTCAAAACGACGATACGACCCTTGAGCACGACGGTACAATCCCTGAGGACAACGGCACGACTCTTGAGCACGACGATACGTCTCATCGATACGATGACATGACCTCTGTGGCCAGATCCCTGTAAAAGGGTCAAGTCCAAGGTCACAGTGTCGTATCTTTAGTCAGTAACGCCGAGGGTAAGAATCAAGTCTCAAAGTTCACGTTAATAGTATGATGGGAGTGTACCACTGTTTTGTTCGTGATCGCCAGAGTAACAAAGTAACGCCGTAACACACACACAACGAATTTTGTAAAACTCGCATACAAGTAACGGTTACTTTAGACATCTCACTTTATTTAGCGACGATGTTGTTCGTTCCTTTCCCCGGTTAATGACAACCACCGTTTGTGTAATTCAAGAAGTTTTGCAGAACTTGTAGCGTCGACCAAGTTGGGCTCAAAATGTTTACTCTTTTATCACATCTTATGGCGACCAATTGTGCTGTATTATCTCCAAACCTCAGGTTAATTCTATCGCATAATTCTTGATCTACCTTAGTTCCCTCAAGAAACTGTACTTGCACCTTTCTTGTTCCTCATTCTTATATCTGACATTGACACGAACACAGTTTCATATCATCTTTTGCATTTGATACAAGAATAAGTATGGAAATCACATTAATAGAATATGCCGGAAAGCTACAAAGGGACATTAATGAAGTCTTTTAACTGGGTGACCGAGAACAACATGCTTTTCAATAGAGATATTTTTCAACTCTTCCAGTATGGGGAAAATGAAGAAATCAAAACCAACACAGAATACTGGACAGACATAAACCAGTTGAATATTTCAATGTGATAGACCTCAGAGTTATAACGTCTAACGAACTCTCCCTGTGTGAACGCGAGAAAACAGCGGTTGCTTCATGCAGAAGGATGGTAGGCTGGATCCTGCGGACCTTCAATACTAAGGAAGAAAAACCAATTACGATTTTTTCAAGGCGTTAATTCTTTTATGAACTGAGTATTGTTGCGTTCTAACATCACCCAGCAAGGCAGGTGAAACTTCGGAGATAGAAAGTGTCCAGAAGTCTTTCGTAGCCCATATTATTGTGGTAATGGAAATCTCTTAGGCTATACCCCCTGGAGCGCAGCCGGGAGAGGTATATCATTATCATCTATACCTGGAATTTCCTAGAAGGTATGGTTCCCAACTTACATTTGGAAATAACATCCTATTGGCACGTCTGGCAGGAAAGGCTTTGTAAAATACTGCCTCTTACATCCGATGATGCGATATGAACAAAAACAAAGAACACCTCAAATATCCGTGGCCCAAGACTCGTCAACACCTTTGCCAACTGCCATCAGAAACAGCATGGGTTGCACGGTAGAGGAGTTCAGTAGTGCATTGGACGAGTACCTACAAAGTGTACCTGACCAGTCAGGCTGTGAGGGCTACGTGTGTCTGAGGGCTGCGGCTTCCAAGGGCTTGGTCGACCAACGACCCAATCCAGAGGCCTGGAAACATTCCGGCTGGCTGTGGGGGGGGGGGGTGAATACCCCCAGCAGATTTCCCCAGGACTTCACAAGTGATTCTTTCACGTCCTTCACCTTCCATTGATACTTTCATCTCCTTTCTTTCTCTTTCCTTTCCACTCCACTCACCCCATCACCACTGCCATTGTCACTGCTACCACCACCACCACCACTACCACCATTGGTTCCTTTTATCATTCCCCTGTTGGCTGGTACCTCGTCTCACCCCTTCTATTTATTTCTCCATACATTAACAGTTCCACAAGATCTCGCCTGTTAGTAGCCAGTCTGCGCCCCTCAGGCAACCTCTCCCCTTCTATACTCTCACTATCTATCTTCTCCTTACCTCTCCCTAGGCGCACTCCCCTCGCAAGGAGAGGCATAATTGGCCCTAATGCTGTCACAGGTGCCTACGCAGCGCCCGCTTTATCTGTACATTATTACCACGCCAGTCCGTCCTGGGAGGTGATAAGCTGGCCCCGAGTCTGTGGCGAGTCTTGCCTCTGTGATTCAGAGTCTTACGTACCGAACAGCAGTACCAGGAGGCGGGATTACTTGGGTCTGGGTATGTGAATGGGAGATTTCAACAACCAAATTACATTGTAGAGTATGTGTTGGTGTTTAGGGCGTTTGCAGTTGGACACACACACACACACACACACACACACACACACACACACACACACACACACACGTATACTTTGTTAAGGGAACGCATGTATCCTCCAAATGAATATGTATGGAACGAGCTATATAGACGGCCACCAGCAACCGTTTCTGTTTCAGGACCTTAGTGGCTACACATCGCCCGCTATATACGAACCCAGAAACTCTTAAACGACCCAATTTGTACGTCTTTTATGCAGCCCGGTGAACGACCGGTGGAAATATGCCATCAAGTCTTAAACCGGTACATGTAGCGATGCCGTATGGAGGAGCGAATTAGAAAGGGTCGTAGATTCTGGGAGGAGATGGTTGTTGTAGTTGGTTACCAAATGGCCGGAGTTGGCTGCTGGGGAGTTTATATATGGTAATAGCCGTTGAGGTCTTTGCAGGCTTCCTCCTTCAGGTTTGGAGGCTTCCATTTTTTGAGGTTTGGAGGCTTCCATTTTTTGAGGTTTGGAGGCTTCCATTTTTCTGAGGTTTGGAGGCTTCCATTTTTCTGAGGTTTGGAGGCTTCCATTTTTCTGAGGTTTGGAGGCTACTTCCCCGTTCAGGGTTGGGGGCTTCCCTTTTATGAGGTTTGGAAGCTTCCCTTTTTTGAGGTTTGAAGGCTTCCTCTTTTAAGGTCATGGAAGCTTTCCTTTTCAAGGTTTACAAGATCTGCTTTTGAGGGTCAGAGGCTTCCGGTTTTTTAAGATCTTGGAGGCTTCCCTTTTAAGGTCTTGGAGAGACATATACTCCTTTTTTAGCGCCAGTGTGGAATACGTCTTTTGCACCTGATCCACGAAGATAGACAAATACGGTCCCCTGGTCGCCCCCCTCCTCCCTACCTACCGACCATTTTACCATGCGATATCACAAATTGATATCTTTGAGTCGCTTATCTCCGTCAGCGTGATGTCGGTATCGCCCATCATCTCCCTCCGCCACTCAGAACACCCAGATGGGTAACTGTCGTCAAGAGAGAGAGAGAGAGAGAGAGAGAGAGTGTCTGTACAACGGCGCTTATTCAGGAATGGCTGGCAGAGTCTTGTTGAAAAGCTAATGTTGGGGTTTCATCCTACCGTATTTGACTTCGGCAAGTTTTGGTCCAGGTAGTGTAGGCCATGAGAAGCAAGGCTTGAATGAAGGTCGCTGGTCTTTGGTTGTAAGACGGTGTCACAGTGATGGGCAGGTACAGCATTCTTGTCTTTGTTTAATTACGGTTTTTCAGTCCTGCAGAGAAGTGAGGATGGAGTGAGCTCAAGCCGTGGATGATAAAGATAAGGGAGGAGAACTAAAGACAGTGGATGAGGTAATGAGTTTGAAGTCGTGGATTAGAAAAAAGAGGAGGAGGAAGAGGAGGAGAGAGGAGGAGGAGGAGGATCGGTGTGTGGTGTATGTGTCATCATCTTTCCAAGAATAGTAACCTCTTTTCCTCTTATTTTCTTGTTTAACGCTTTGTTATACGGCATCAAATCATCGCTGACTCTTCTTTCTTTCTTCTTCTTCCATGGTTGACCAATTTAAGGCCTCTAGCCTATCCCCATGCATCAGCTCTCTTAATACCGGTTGTGTGTGTGGTGTGTGTTTGTGTGTGTGTCTGTGTGTCTGTGTGTCTCCGTGTGTGTCTGTTTGGTTTACATCGTTACCCATAAATCACACGGACCCGGATTCGAATCCGGTATAGTCCAGCCACATCGAACCCCTGGCCGTATGATTTATAGGTAGCCATGCAGACCACTACACCCCTGCCCTGGCACACGCACACACACACGTGTATATAGGGGTGTAAGAATACTTCCCCCGTATTCCCTGCGTGTCGTAGAAGGCGACTAAAAGGGGCGGGAGCGGGGG
>JAYMFT010236014.1:0-11120 GCA_038088735.1 Panulirus argus | reverse complement strand
CTCAACTCTCTCTATATTTCAATTAGAGCCCGGCCTTGATGTGGACTTTTGTCCGTGACTGGAGCCTTCAACATAAAAAAAAAAAAGTTCAGAAGTTGAAGTGGGTATAGTTCTCTATAGATACGAACAGAATAGGAGAGAGATACAAGAAGTTATGGACAGATATTTTAAGAAAGACATATAGGAAAAGGGCTTTAGACATCCCTTCTTCTACTTTCGCTATCAAAAAAGTGATGATATAAGTAGGAGATGAAATGCCCTTCTCGAGACTTCACTTTACAAGTACGGGAAGGCCACACAAGATAAGAGGTAAAAGCATAATTAAGATGAGGGAAAGAGTTTCAAGTTTAGAGTATAATTTCGTCGCTTGAATTCCTTCCCCCCCTGCAGAGCCGGAGAGGCGCGTGACACCTCAAATTAGCAAGCGCCAAATCTTCCCGATTTGCATAGTGTTAAACTGAGCCGAGTGGCAGGATGGTATCCTAAAGAATTCAACAGAAAAAATAAATGAAGTGGAAAGTAAGATTTTTTTTTCTCCATGTCATAATGATATTCTAGTGTGCACACACACACACACACACACACATCAAAACCAGCTAGCAGCAGCAACCCTTTCATCTAGGTCACGGGAAGGCAAGCACGGACGACGTAGGGTTAGGAATTTAGTGCCTCGTCATACGTAGTTACTCACGGTTCCCGAGCGCTCACGGTTCCCAAGCGTTCACGGTTCCCGAGCGCTCACGGTTCCCAAGTGCTCACGGTTCCCCGTTGTCCCTACGGTTCTTATTTGCCTCGACACACCCAGGTCAAGGACCTCACCCCCCACTCTCACACACCACCAGGTCCCTCACCCCAAGCGTCACCTAACATTTTTTTCTTTTATGCGATTGCCAGACAATGTTCGAGATTCCCTCTGGCGTGCGTCCTCACTGCCGCAGACTTTATGACCCACGACGGGTGTCGCCGCCCGGCGTTCGCGTAGGATTATTACATTATCGTGACGTCACTTGCGGATCGCCCCGTTCGCATAAGTTTGGATGGATTTGTCGCGCATCTCGTCTCGCAGCTCGTGTCGTTTGTACTTATGGGTGATGGTACATCTGCGTCCTCAAATCTTTTAGTACGGCGGTACGACCCTTGGCTATGAATGTCTGGTCTTTGGCCAGATCCTTAAGGCACAAGTTAGATATGACGCCACCATACTGAAGGGTCGTCTTGTCGTGTTCAAAGGTCGTACTTTCGTGCTCAAAAGGAGAATCGTCGTGCTCAGTGATCGTAGCTCAAAGCTGAAATAAAGCTTAAAACGCTGAACCAGCTTCAACTTTGAAAAGGCCTTTAAGGGTCTAGACGGATTTGGTCTTCAAAAAGATTAAAAAAGCCATTGCAATCTTAAATTGTAAAGAAAATAAGGCCTTTTAAAAGCTTTGAATTCCAAGATTAGGAAAAATATAAATTCCTAGACAGCATCAAGGTTAAAAAACGCTTAACAGAATCTAGCCAGAAAGACCTCGAAAGTCTTTAAGACGGTTCCTAAAGCAAGAGGAAGATTACGATCCTATAGAAATGTGCGACTGAAAAAGGACCTGCATGACTTTAGGTAATTCGCTACCCCAAAAATGCCTCCAAAGGTCAAGGGAGCCAAGAGGTCAATGAAAGCCCACGATACGACACAAGAAGTTATTTGATGATTTGCTCTAAGGGCATTACCTCAACCCGCTTCTGTATGCTGTAGGGAGAGAAAGCCGTTTATAATGGCACTCCCTTCTTGCCGTGAGAGGATTTAGATGTAGGGAGACGAGTACAATGGGGAGGATTTCCTCAGAACCAATGGGGAAATAAGGGGGCAGAAGGGCAGATGTATCTGCCAGAGGTGGGTCACAGCCTATGAAGATGGGAGCGAATTACTTCTGTTCAATTTCTCTCTCTCTCTCTCTCTCTTTCTCTGTGCTTTTGATGAGCGGTTGCAATCCCCTAGAGAGAAAGAAAGAAAAAAAAAGGCAAGAAGAGATGTTGTTTAGAATGAGATCCGAGAAACAGCATGAATGAAATGAGAATAAAAAAAGATTAAAGACAAAGAAAGAAAAACAAAAGTATGAAAAACTATGAATGAAAAATACAAAGAAAGAACTAAGCAGTAGTGTAGTACCGACACAACTTTTAAGATACAAAGAACTCTACGACAAAGAACAAAGAAGGGAATTGGTTAGACATCCTCTCACAAATCAACTGAAACAACCAACCAACCACTTCAAAAAGCACAGGAAAATAAAAAGCACAAACAACTCTAGTTTTTCAATGCTTTAAAAAAGCCCGAATTGGATTTCTTAAGCTTTTGCTTTTGCTTAAAAGAACGTTCGTGTACAAAGTGTAAACAAATCCACCCCCGGATTCCTGCGGATGGCTTGTGACGTCACATTAGCTTCGAGGAATGACACATGACGTCAGAGACACTCACTCGCCTTTATTAATTTCCCCAGCGACACACACACGCTACATACTAGAGATTAATTTCACAGGGAAATGGTCAAGATGTTAAGGTAATTAAGAAAATTGCCTAGGTACCATGAGGGTGGTAATTAAATATTGATATAAAGTGCTAATCACAGCTAATTCGTCATTGTTTACAAGACAGTATAACGATAACTGCTGTAGCTGGAGAGGATTTGATTTTATTAAGTTAATGGCGAAATTTTTACACAAGATTGGGAAAACAGTTTAAAACTTTGATAGTATCATTAATGGGAAATCTAGGCTTTAGCTCTATGGTAAATCCGACGCGAGAAAAGCCATACAAAGTCCTTCAATTGATCATAGATTTTCACCCATAGATCACACAAGACATTCATCCGTATGAGAACAGAGCTGTATCATATTCTATAGATTTGTAATCATATCTAATTGATGAAGATTGGTGTTTTCTCTCTATATATCTATCTTTTTATCTGCCTATGTATATGGATGTTTATCAATCAATATCCAAATCTATTTATATGTATATATGTGTGTGTGTGTGTGTGTGTAAATAATTTTTCAAGATAAACTAGAGAATCCCATACCATATGAAGAAAGACGAATAACATTTGAAAAGACAACAAAAATTAGATAAACCAATTATTCCAAATTCTAGATAAAGAATAGAAAGGAAGAAACCCTTTAGTTTATCCTGAGATATATTCCAGTCTGCTGTGGTAAAGGCAATGTTTAAGAGACTGTCTGATTTTAAGCGTTTTGGTGGGAAAATATTTCGTAATTTATTCATTAGCTAAGTGGTTACTGGAGAGAGTTATTTTTCTGCAAGTGAGGGAGGCTGTTGCAAGAAGGACTTATTCAAGGTGTGTGTGTGTGTGTGTGTGTGAGTCTCATTCCTGAGTTATCATCCTTAGAGGTGATTATACTTCTAACCACAACGAACTTCACACCCTTAACGTCCAGACACTCAGCAAGCGACATAATAAAAGATTAAATGCCTAGGATGCGTCATCTGAAGTGTCTCTTTTAAATGCCAGCAATAAAACGAGTTTAAATGCATGCGAAACATCAAGTTTAAATGGCGACGACGCGCAGTGTTTTTCAGATGAATGTGATCCACTCTTTGTTTTAAATGACCTCAATACTCTGTAATTAAAAATGCCAACGATAAAACGAACGAGACGGTTGCTCTATGTTAGGATTAAACGCCCGAGTTTAAAAGTCCTTGAAAAGCAAAGTTTGTGTGTGTGTGTGTGTGTTGAGAACCTATAATAAATATAGAGACTCGTTAATGTAATTTCGTTTAAATACAAATCATCTAAGTTTTAAAAGCCATGAGCCACATCCAAGCATTTACTTTAGAAAAAAAAAAAAACGCGGTCTTGTAATGATAATCAAAAATGGTTGACCACTTGCATGAAAAGTACATAATTGCTTTACATAAACGTTTTATGCATTAACTCACCACCACTGCAGCATTTTTTTGTATTCTACAGCTGTATGAGCTTCCTACGCGTATTGTATCTCGAAGCTGTGCAAGGATATTGTCTCTTTCTAGTAAATTTAGTACTCTGCGTTTAGCGTCTCCCTGGGAACTCGTTAAACCGCGGTGATACATAAGGAGGGGAGGAAACCCGTTTTCTCTCCATTGGAGATGCTAAAATTACCCATGAAATATACATATAGGTAGATAGATAGATAGATAGATGGATAGATATTAGCTAGTATGAGATGTATGAATATGATGTACTTTTGATGTCACAACAGCTCATCCAAAATCCGACAACACTGACTCGTCTTTGTTCTATTTCTGTTCCTTCATCTCGTTCTTTATCCTTCTATCGCCAGTTTTTCTTCTCCCTCTTCATTTATCTTTCTTCTTTGTGGAGTAATCCTTTCCTTCGTCTCGTGATCTTCCTTTTGATATTTCATTCGTTATCTATTCAGTTTTTTTCTTATTCATATTTTTTTTTTTCCTCTTTACCCCATTTTCTGTCTCCTTGACTATTTCTACTTACTTTAAATTCATATTCTCCCATTACAACACTCTGCTTCCACCACAAAACCCAGCATCCATTTCTCTCTTATATTTTTAGACGTCAAGGCACACTTCCCATTTTCTCATGTGGTGGTGGTGCAGGCAAACACACACACACACACACACACGAAGCTTTCTTCCCCATTCCTTGAGTAATATACGTCACCCCACACAACCATTTCCTCCCCAGACACTCGTCTCCCCTCGTCGGAGATGTTCCTTCACAAAATCGTCTCATTACGTATTCCCACTCTCTCTTTCTCTGTCTACTGTCTGGTGCCTCATCCCCACCCAAGGTGTGTGATACAGGTAAAAAGATGTCTCGTATTTTCTTTCTCTCTCACTTTATTGTCCCCTCTTGTTTATCTCTTTATATTCATGTCCTTTTCTTTGGACTATTTGTTTTGTATATTTCATCTGATTTCTTTTCCCCACTCTCTCTCTCTCTCTCTCTCTCTCTCTCTCTCTCTCTCTCTCTCATATACCCCTTCCATCTCAGGTCTATTGCCCATTACTTCCTTCCCAAATGCTATTACATCTCCCTTCCCCCCCTTGCTTAATAGCATCACCACTCGACCCACCAATCCTTATGTCTGCCTGGCATCAACACACACACACACACACACACGGTAACATAGCTCTATCATACTCCCATATTGGTGAATATTAGGCCCTATCGCCCGAGCACAATTACCTGTATATTGAGAGACTAGTAGCGTAACCATATTATGAACAATGCCCAGGAAGAGGATACTCTTGTATGACATAACACTGATTGATACTACATATGCTAAATGTATGAATACATTTAAGTATACATGTATATATACCGACATAACTTGTTGGATGACTGAAGGATGTATGAATAAGCGAATGAACACTGAATAACTCTGGATGACTATAAATGACTAAGTTAATCCTCGAGGTAAATCGATTCTTCATTCACAGTGAGCAAAGCTTAGACGGAAGTACACGAAGCTGAAATACGATAAGATTCTTCAGGGAAGAATCACAAATATATTCACGGTACAGTGAGCGAGAGGGAGGGTGGGCGAGGCCCATGGAGTAAGATTGAATACATCATGCGACTTGAAAGAATCAAAACAACCAAATCCCTCAACATGGAAAGACTTGGTTCGCTTCCTTTTCCAGAGATGATACAGAAAAAGGAAAATATTCGTCTGCCGAATGTGAAAAATTAAATCTATATTCTTTTATGCCATTGGGAAAGTCAAATATATCTATTTTCATCCAATTCAAAATATATATTTGCTTTTTTTATGTACGTTAACGTTCTGTAGTATAGCCGGATACAGTTGTGAATAGTTTACATCAGATATATGTAAATCACAAGTTACGCATTTGAAACATATATACGCATTATTATAGCGCCTTGTGAGGTTACTAATGAAAACTTTCATTCCTTCACCAAAACGTCGGCAATTCTGACTCGTAATGGTGCTCGAATCATCAAGAGATACGTGAATCATTAAATAATTACGGAGGAGATCATGTTTTAGTCTCATCTCGGCCTAAGGGCTCGGCTATCTGGCTACCACATAGATGAATCGGGGTTCGATTCTCGGGATATAGCAGTAAAAATATCTATTCGTCTATCTATCTATATATATATATATATATATATATATATAAATCCAAAACTTTTTTCGCGATTCAGTATCTGCAAAACGAAAACTTAAAGACTTAAAGACTTGAATATACTTAGTATACGATACACAGGTATACCTGCCTCAGAGTCTACACAGACCTACGGACGAACGAAGCAAGTTAACAGCTTTTCTCGAAGCACAAAGTTTACCAGAGTGATAAAGTAATGCACTTTGGTTTAGACGAGTCTGTCTGCGGCTTTTGACCGGGTGTAGGTAGAGTGTTTATAGGGGACGAGTGTGGAAAGTTCGAGGGTGTAGTAAAATGTTGGAGAGAGAGAGGGTCGTGTGGGTCTCATGTCCTGGCCTGTGTTCTGGACACACACCTTAAAGCAAGATAGACTCGTCCACCTTGCAAGGGAAGGAATATGGCGCAGCGACTTCAGCGCCTCCTTCAGTCCCTACAGGAGTCTGTGTTTTTTCATCTTTTTTGATCGTTTTTGTGCGGCTGGTGATGATGGAGAATTAACTAGCCTAGATAAACGAAAATGGTTTTATATATATAGCTTTTGCGAACTTTTGCGAAGTAGGTTTCCTTAAAAGAACGTATCCCTAAAACTACTTTTTTATAAAGCGAGTTTAGTTAAGAAATTTTTCTCAAAAAAATCCCTATGCAAGTTTCTCCCAGACAAATTTTCAGTAAGAAAGTTTGAGGCAAGTTTCCTCGAATCAAATTTCCCTAAAGCAAGATTCCCCAAGGCAGATTTTCCTCGAGAAATATATTCCCTTGAATCATGATTCCTTTAAGAATATATTCTCCTTAAAGCAAGTTTTTTTTGAAGCTTGTCGCGTTATAGACAATGATATTCTTTTACAAGACAAGAACAAAACCATAAAATCTATAACGATCCTAATATTATGCTCTCTCTCTCTCTCTCTCTCTCTCTCTCTTTCTCTCTCCCTCCCTCCCTGAAAGCGAGGGTGTTGAGGATAAAATGCAGTGGAGCAAAATGTGTGTGAAACTACAGTATCTGCACCACATTCAAATTCAAATTTGGTTATGGGATCGATTTTCTTTTTTTTTTGTTTTTTTGGGGGGTTGGGGGGGCAGAATAACCAGCTCACTTTAGATGGATTAGACGAGATGGGTAGAGAGAAGAACTCGGATATGAATACATGTATATGTATAAAAAAGAGAGGAAGAGAGCATAAAGGCGAAAAGGGGAAAGGGAGAAAGAGAAAGTGAGAAAATAGAAAAAGAGAGAAGAGAGAGAGAGAGAGAGAGAGAGAGAGCCAGGGAACCAGACAGCAACAAGCACACCAGTTCGGATCCTCCCAGCGGAGCCACAGGAAGCCAACTACAACCGCGTAGCTACAGACGTAGGGGAGTGGGGGGTCACACTTTCTCCCCCTCCCCTTGCCACCCTCACGTAGCCTTAAAACACACCCCCCCCCCACCAGCACGAGACTATGGAGACGCAGAGAGATAGAGAGATAGACACGTCTGGGTCAAGTTGGTGTGTGGTAGGGTTTAGATGAGCGAGTCAAGCGGTCTCGGTCGGTCTGTCTGTCTGTCTGTCTCTTTCTCTCTCGTGTGCCCTGTCTGTCTCTGATACATATCATACATACAAAGAGAAAGGGGAGAGAGAGAGAGAGAGAGAGAGAGAGAGAGAGGACAAACAGTCAAGAATCTTTTCACCTCAAAAAGCAATGTATATAAAAGCCTTTTTATCGTAAAAAAATGCCCTGACTATAAAGGGTTTCCTCACCTTTTTTCTTTTTTTTCTTTTAATACCCCGTGAAAGAGTTAGAGGGGCGGTCTGTTCTGGGTCCAGGATGAGCAGAGTATTAGCCTCTCACTGAGCGTAACAGAGAGAGAGAGAGAGAGAGAGAGAGAGAGAGAGAGAGAGAGAGAGAGAGAGAGAGAGAGACAAGAGTGGGGTGTTATCTCTCCTGGTGGATGGAGTAGTCTTATCATTGTCAGTTTTATGAGCTTACGAGATCCTTAATCTAAGTTGTGGATAATGCATCTAAGATATGGGTATCTAAATATGGAGAGGAAAGAGAAGAGTCAGCATAACAGCCATTGACCATCGTCACCTTGCATGACCTCATTACACCTTGGAAGTGGAATGCCTCCAAATTTGTACAGGTGCTGTTAACACTTTTAACGAAGCTCCCACCTTACACTTAAGTAGTGACCTGAGCCTGGTACCTCTCCTAACCACTGTTGACCTCAGGGTTAGGGGAAGGTCCCAGGATCTTCCTTCCTACACACCTGGTAACCTTGACCTTCAGAAAGGTCAGGTAAGGTCATACCTCCACACTCTCCCCAAAAGTAAGGTAAATTTACCGCATTCTACCTCCCTCGAGGTAGCTGGGGAGGCCTGGAGCCACTACCTCAGGGTAGCCAGCCCCCTCCTACAGGAAGTACTCCATCTACGTACGCTTCTCCATCACCAGTCCAGCGAGGCATCTAGATCAATTCAGGGCTTCTTTGAAACGGCAATAGAATGCGAAACTTGCATGCGAATTAACGAGACTGTACGTGTGCAAGCAAAAGTGGGAGAGAGAGAGAGAGAGAGAGAAACCGGAGGACTTCCCCTAAGCAATAAACTAGGTCAGCTGTAACAAGTTTTATGGCCGTGTTTCATATGCACGTATCGTAACATTAACACGTTTTACGGCCCTAATTCCGCTAACTCTGCGGATAAACGCGTGCACGCCGTTACTGCAAAACCTCCTAGAAAATCCTGGTATCCTCCAAGAACGCCCGAGTGCTGCTACATATATGCCATCTGGAATTTCTCCCCGAGACAAGAAGACTTTAAAAGAACGTTTGAGTGCTTGAAGACTTAAAGCGTTCTTGCAACTGGCAAGGCAACAGATGTTACAAGAACTTTAAACAACAATGTCCTCCCCCTCAATCCTCTTCGACTCTCCTAAGCTTATTACTTCTACGAACAGTCGTTAGTATCCGGATAAAGCATCTTTGGAGACGGGTAGTGGCCTAACTTGAGGCTCAGTCGGGGATACCCGAGCGTACGAGCATACTCGGGCATAAAGCTGCAGAGCATACACAAGCATACCACTGCCAGAGAATACTCGAGACCCTCGAGAATCTGTTGGCACAGGGAGTGGAGGGAAGACGCCATGACTTTGCTCACTTCAGCAGAACGAAACTGCAGACGATGATTGATAAAAACGCATCTACATGCACCCACTTGTGGCTCCCGGTGCTTTACGAGACATAGTGGAGACAGGCCAAGTGGACGTTATTAGGTCTTTGTTGAGCTCCACTAACCAAGAAATATAATCAAACAGACGTTGTTATTTCTCTTTTACAAGCTGCAGATCAACTTCGTACGTCTCTTAATTTGCCAAGTTTTTAGACGTAAAATGATTTTCTAAACGGATGCCAGAGGAAGATCTACAAAGAAGTCTTTTTGATATTTAACTCTTCAGACAGAGATGACGTCTGGCCACGCCTGGCTGATGCTGGTTCAGGAAGCCCAGAATGAGAAGCGAGATGGATAAAGTTAATCCTGTCTGAAGTTTACGAGAGCTGGGAAAAAGCAGAGGAAGAAGAAGATGGACGATAGGAAGGGCAGAGAACACAAGCTACGTGGAACCTGACTGACGAGAAATTACATGCATATATATATATATATATATATATATATATATATATATATATATATATATATATTCCCTGCTACTGGTTGCAGCGCAACCGCCTCGAAACTGGATGAGAGCCATAGAGGGTTTCTGTGGTTATATAATAGAAAAAATATGTATACATAAAAGTATGCATGTATTTTAGATAAAGTGTATATAATGTATATAAGAGAGGTAGATACAATTAGTGTGTATGTGTAATACAAACTGTCATTACTGTGCCTGGAAAACACTCCTAATTATCAAAGAACAGTCTAATAGTGAACATGTTCCAAGTACTGGAGATGAAGAACACTCCTGCAAAGGATGAAGAACACTTGTGAAGTCAGAGAACACTCCTACAGATGATGAACACTCCTAAAGGAATCTCACGGGATGGCCAACCATCTTGTCATCATCTGAAGGAGTGAGAAAGAACTCTCCAGGAAGTGAAGGGTCCTTCTGCAGACCACTCCTGAAAGCAGTAACCAGCTGGGTCCTCGGCAAGAGGGAAGACCTGGACGCCACTGATGTGGGCCTTCGACCACAGTCTTCAGCAAAAGAAAAGACCCCAATACAACCACTGAAGACCCACTCCCCCCTCCCCTCGTCCGCTGGTCTTTGGCAAAGGGGAAGGCCAAAGACCACTCGTTAAGACTCTCGTTTGCTGGGTCCTCAATATAGGAAAGACCTCACGACCGCTCCTGAGACATGCAGCAAATGGGTCTTTAGTATCAGACAAGACCCCCCCCCCAAGACCACTCATGAAGACCATCCACTGGGTCTGCAGCGTTAGGATAAACCTTGAAAGGGCGCGTGGCTATGGGGCCCCGGAGATAAAGCCAAGTTATTGGTGGTCCGTTGGAGTCCCCAGAGGCTACCGACAGGGTTGCTACACGCTCTTCACCACCTTGAGCACGACGGTACGACTCCTAAGACACGACGGTACGACTCCTAGACACGACGGTACGACTCTTTAGAATAATGTTGGAGGTGGTGGGCTTGGTGGTGATTAAATCAAGTGTTGGAGTAACGCTGGAGACAGTGGTGGTCTCTCCAATTTCTACATTTTCAATTTCCTGTTTTCTCCTTCTCCCACTCTACATTTTCTTGTCATCTTTAACCTCTTCCCAGTTTCTTTGTTCCCGCTGCCACTGCCCCATTTTCCCAAAATTTATGTTTTCCTCTTTCCTTTCGCTGTCCGTCCATCTATTTTCTTTTTTTTTTTTCTTTCTTTCCTTTTCCACTCCATTGTCTTTCCCGAAGACAATGTGTCTGCCAGGCTATCTCAACCAGGAACTCACTCTCTCTCTCTCTCTCTCTCCACCCCCCCCCCCCCCCCCCCCCCC
>JAYMFT010236003.1:0-11120 GCA_038088735.1 Panulirus argus | reverse complement strand
TCTGAGTTTATTGTGGAAGCTGTGTCAAGGCGAGATGCAGATCGAGTGAGAGAAGAGGGAGCAGAATTGAAAGATGTTGACGAATGCAGTGTTGATCCGTCAGCGAATGAGTGAATTGGGCATTGGATTATTTGTGGGAGAGAGAGGTGGATGTCTTGGTGCTGCCGGTGTAGGCTAGGGTTGGCTACTGTCACCTGAGGTGTCATGTCGTGTGTTACCTCATCTTGACCTTGTGTACTAGGGAAGGAGTGAACCTATACACCTCACTGACAAAGTCAATTGAATACAACAACAAGCGTGGGGTACAGTGAATGTGTAGCTCTTGATACACAAAAGAATGATTTTATGACAACTGAAAAGAATGTATAAGGATCATCTCTCACCACAGAAGTGAGGGAAGAGTGATACATGACATCAGGTCATGGTAGGATATGCTGCTCGAGGGAACATGTAAACACCTAGGGAATATGTATCACTAAAGGCAGTATTTGATACCACGGGAGTATTTATCACCACAGACTCCATGTATCACCATGGAGATCATATTTCATAAAAGAGCCATATATTACCACAAGAAGCATATAACGCAAGAGGTCCATGTATCACCACAAGAAGCATATAACACAAGAGGTCCATGTATCACAACAGAAAGCATATAACACAACAGGTCCACGTATCACCATACGTAAGTACCGTGAGATATAATCAGTCACATATCATTATTTCCAAATTTCACGGGGTGGGTCAGGAACACACAGCCTCCACAACTTCACCGACACACAACCTCAACCCGCGCTTGTGTGTTCAAGTGAAACACGAGCTTCCATACTAAAGAGATTTTATTCCACAAAGTGAGACTAAATTGTCCATTCATATCACTTTCATCAACCAAATGCTCCCCTTACATTCAGGCTCCAGTCATACCTCTATCATCATCATCTGGAACATACCCAGCCATAATCATTACCCTCACCACATCTATCCATATCATCCTGCCCAGCCTGTCAGATGCCGTAGGTTCTACATGACTACACTAAAACAATTTCATCCACGAGTATTTCTACAGATTTCTTTAAATCAAAAATCCTTCTCACGTCATTCTTCATTCAATCATCTTAATTCTAAACATACTAAACAAATATTTCATGGCTTCTGCTCTTGTTTCTAGACCTTAACTTGCATGAACTTGAATTTCACAAAAGTATTTCAGCATGGGGACGAGTGCGTTTACTTGCAATTAATACCTTTCAATCATCTGAGCTTTCGGTATAATCCCAATTATTCCCTTTGCATGACTAACTCTCTTTTCAGCTCCAGCTGTCCCGCCACCATCCTTACTAAATCTTTATCTTACACCCAAACATTTCAAATCATCCACAACTTTTATATCTTGATCATTGCTTACTAATCCTGCAGTCTGACCCCACTCCTTTTTCAGAAATTAATATCTTATCATCATTTGCATTTACGTTCAGCGTCCTCCTCCTACATTCACTATCGAGCCGGCCCACCATTCTATTCAGTCTGATTGGCTGAAAACACAGTACCATTTGCATACGACAACAACAGCTTCCATTCTGACTCACATCACGTATTACCCCATCCATTAAAACGTTTGACAATCATGGTGACATCACACAGCCTTAGTGCTCTCCCACACTCACTTCACAGCTCTCACTCATACCACCACCTACTCTTGCTCACGTGCCACTACCATTATGGTTGCTCTTAGCAACATCATATAGAGCCAAGACCTCTTAAAGGGACTTTCTTTTCACTGCATTTTACGTTTTTTCATATTTTTTCCTGATTTCTTGAAAGCTGCATGCACTATTTTCTCTCACGCTTTTCCATCATTTGCCTAAGTGTCAAAATCTAGCCTACACGTCCTCTACTTTCCTTAACCCCCTTGTTCCTCACCAACAAAGGTTTATTTAATCTTTTTGTTCTGATTGTTCATTACAAGATACCCTAAATTCTAAGAACGTATCCACTCTTTGTATCTAATTGGTAAGGCTTACCATATGAAAGACTGTGTGATGCATGTAATGTAGCTTATGTAATGAACCAATTTTGTGGCAATTAATGTATATGAGAATCAACCTACTGGGGTCTGACAAAGGCCCTCTGTGACCTGCTATAATCCTCTTGCGCTACCGGTCATGGGATGAGCATGGGGTGCACAATAAGGTAGGCAGTGATACCGGCACAAATTAATTCTAACACGCTCGCTGCTCCCATGTACTTGGCCAATTACGCTAGGGAGACTAATTTCTCTATAATTCTTACACTCATATTTACACACCGTCCCCTTATACAGCGGGGCAATTACTGTCTTTGTCCAGTCTTTTGCTACTTAACCACTTTTCCATGATCCCATACGCACTCTCCAGCTCTACTCTATAGCATTCTCCACGCCTTTCCATTCTTTACTAGCTTTATTGCTCTTCGTGCCTCCTCCTTTCTCATATCTTCCTGTCCCATACACCTGTTTCTCTATCTCTTTCCTTACTTATGTTCCTACACACACACACACGTCGCTTTCACTGTCATCCCCGTCTCTTATGAATTTCAAATCTTGTTATTAGCAACTTCCTCTGCCCAGTCTACTATACTCTCAACACCTTTTACGTATCTTTCTTCTGTTTCTATTAAGCTCACTTGAGGATAGTTTGCTATTCACCTTCAAATACTCATTCGTGTTCTCCTGCGTGATCCTCATTTGTCTTTCTTTCATCCAAGGTTTTATAGTCAACACTCCGTCATGCAAGCATCCTTTACTTTTCCTTTCCTTCTGGTCGTGATATGTGGCGGCGGTTTGAGACTACCTCACCAAGGCTGACAGGGGAGTGTGGGTGTAGATGGCGCGTAGGGGGAGAAGCACAGCGTGATGGAGTGAAGACTTGGGTTGAGTTATTGGAGGAGAGAGAGAGAGTGTTTGGAAGAAGATGGACCTGCAGCATTTGCCACGATCGTACGATAGATTACACGTCATGACCACAACATTAACACAGACAACGAAGGAGCGCCGTGCTGACGCGGTACCTGGAGCACGGAACAGCAGACAAGCAAGGAACAAGGAAGAGCAAGTAACAGGGGCGGAGCAAGTAACAAGGCGGAGCAAGTATCAAGGCGGAGCAAGTAACAATGCGGAGCGTGGAGTGGCTGGAGGGTGAGCGAGGGGAGCATGATACGCTCCAGTGAGCACACAACAACTCCCGCCACAAAATGGCCGCCACCGAGGCAGCTGATGTTATCGCTTCACTTCGCCCCCGCCTCCTGCCCCCATACCTCCCTTCCACCTGCCACACCTCGGCACAGCTCCTGATACCTTGCCACACCCCGCCAGAGCCTCTGATACCTATCCACTTCCTCGCCACACCTCATCACATCCTGGCCACGTCTCGCTACACCTCGCTACCCAGGCTCTCCACACTCTGCCTCAGCCTCGCAACACCTCGGCACACCTTGCCGCACCTCGCCAAACCCCGCTTAAGGCTCGCCACGACATCGCCACACCTCGCCACACCTCGCCAGAGTTCTCTCGCACGCCAAAGGCGTTCTCCGTAAATCTTGAACCTCTTGATATCTCGTCTAGATATTCAAAATGGTTCCTTTTAATGGTTTTAACTCACCAGGTCTAACACGAATTTCTTCCATTAAGATAATGTATGCACAGCCCACCTACAACAGTTTTAGAAAAAGATGTAAAAAGAAAATAATGTCTTGTCTGATATCATAATACGAGGCAATTTGTGGAGTGGGTGTGTGTGATGTCAACATGGCTTCACGGTGACACCTAATTTCATACTAAAGCATGTGTTTCGGAGGAGAGAACACTTCCACCGGCACGAGCAAGAGTCAACATTTAACCTTAAACTAAGCAACACTTACCCGTAGACTAACCAACACTTAAACTAACAAACACTTAGCCCTAACTTAACCACCATTAATTCCTAAGGCAACCAGCACTTCCACTTAAACTAACCAACACTTGCGCCTACACTAACCAACACTTATCCCCAAACTTACCAAAACTAAACCTTAAACTAACCAACACTTACCCCTAAACTAACCAAAACTTACCCTTAAACTAAACAACACTTACACCTAAACTAAACAAAGCTTATCCCTAAACCAACAAAAACTTAGCCGCAAGCTAAGTGACACACCTCTAAACTAACCATCACAATAACTAACTAAATATTTGATCTATCTTGCTTGACCGACACCAAGATTGATTTGTGCCGGTAACCCCAGCAAATCTATTGTGCACCCCACGCTCATCCTGTGAGCGGTAAAGGTGACTGCTTAACCTATCCTTATTATACTGACGCGTGACCTGAACACCTCCACTTGTGACATATGTAAACCTTGTCTTGGACACCCACACAACAAGTCGTGGAAATCCACTCACTTCATATCGTTTTTCAATTTCATGTAAAGACTTCAGTTATTTGTCTCTGTTTTGGCGTTCTGTGCCAGTCACTAGCGCACGGCTGAGAGGCCCCAGTAACTGTTCTCCCTCTTCTCTCACCCGCACAATTAATGTTCACCCCTAACGACACTTCACTAAATTTTTAGCGTCGGGGCGCGTCTGGCCACCGTCGACACCCGCTCATCGGAAGGGAGTCATATTTCCTAATATTTTGTCCTGGGTCTTAACCGCGAGCTGCCTCCTCTTGCTGGGCTCCCACGTTTAACACGCCCTAATTATCCTCTCTCTCAACGACACATCTCCCTGGCGATGGACGGTGCCAGTGACGCGTCCAGTATCTGCTCTGAGTCAGCTTTCGCCAAGCGTTAGACAGAGTGAAGATTTACGACAACATTTCTGAGTGAGAAATGTTAATTTGAGGATTTTAGGACAAATGAGGGAAAAATATGATCGACGGGTCGAGTGACATGCTCCCAGGGGAGGGAGGTAGTAGATGCAGGAGGAGAGGAGGTACTTTGTCTGGTGCGCAGGGGTAGAGAAATGGAAGGACGGCAGAGGCCGGTGAAGAACTTGGTCTCCTCACCAGCCCGTGGGCGAGCTGTCCGAACCAGGCCTCTCCTCCTGCTGCCCTGACCTGACACACTACTGCCGCAGCGGACACCCACACCGTTTTAGCCTATACCACCTCCTACTACCACCATCACAAGTCTCCACCACTACCACCATCACCAGCCTCCACCACTACCACCATCACCAGTCTCCACCACTACGACCTTCCACAACCACCACAGCCTCCACCACTACCACCTGCTACAGGGAAATGCCGGGCCTGGGAGGAGCAGGCCAAGTCAAGGGGGACCTACCGGACCGGGGAGGTACGAGCCGAGCCTAGGAAGACCTGCCGGCCTGGGAGGAGCAGGCCGAACCTAGGGGGACCTACCAGGCCTGGGTTCCATGGCTGGGTGTAGGGAGTAAGCCCATGACGTCTTTATTTACTGGACTGGAGCAGCGCTCCATTACTCAGCCGCCAACCTAAACAAACACTTGACAAACACAAGCGCCACCAACTCAGCGCTCTCCTTAACACAGGCCGACCGACCCATGCATCATACCAAGATAGTCAGGCCGACCCATGCATCATACTATAATGGACAGGCTGACCCATACATCATAACATGATAGTGGCCGACCCATGCATCATACCATGATGGACAGGCTGACCCATGCATCATACTATAATGGACAGGCTGACCCATACATCATAACATGATAGTGGCTGACCCATGCATCACACAGCAGCGGTAGTGCCGACCCATGAATCATACAACTGTAGTAGCGCCGACCCATACATTGTATATCGACGGTATTGCCAACTCATTCATTATACAGTGCAACATATTTCATACAGCATATACGTTGTATACCCATGCAATAGACCATACACACTCCACACGATGTACACAATATATTTCCCCACATAATATACTAATGACAATATCCCATATATTACATATCTATGTAGTATATTTCCCACACCTTCTACTATACACTAGCTCCCACACGGTGTACCCCACACGCTCTACCATACACAATGCTCGACATGGTGTACCCCACACGTTGTAGCATACACCAGGTTCCACATGGAGTATCAGACACCAGGTTCCATGCGGTGCACCCCACACGCTGTGCCATACATCAGGCTCCACACGGTGTACCTCACACCCTATACTATACACCAGACTCCTCACGATGTACTTCACACCCTGTATCATACACTAGGCTCGACCCGTTTTACCCTAAAAGTTATACCGTCTGCAAGGCTCCACACGGTGTGCCCCACATGCTGTACCATGCACCAGGTTCCATGCAGTGTACCCCACAAGCTATATAATACGCCAGGCTTCACACAGTTTGCCCCACACGCTGTACCATACAGCAGGCTCCTCATGGTGTACTTCACACACTATGACTTCCACCAGTCTCCACACGATGTACTCCACACGTTGTTACATACACCAGACTCCACACAGTGTAACCTACATGTTGTGCCATACGTCAGACTCCACACAGTGTATCCCATACGCTGTGCCATACATCAGGCTCTACACGGTGTACCCTGCACGCTTTACCATATACCTGGCCCCACACGGCGTATACCACATGGTATACAACACGCCAGGCTCGGCTCTACATGCTGTACCCCACATGGTATATCATAAACCAGGTTCCACACTGTGTACTCCACACGCAATACTATACGCCAGGCCCCACACGGTGTAACGTACATGCTGTACCATACAAAAGGCTCTACACAGAGTACCCCGCACATCGTACCGTACGCTATCCTCCACACGGTGTATCTCGCACGTTGTATCATACGCCAGGTTCCATACTGTGTACCAGACATCAGGTTCCACACGGTGCATCCCACAAGGTGTACCCCACGCCCTGTACCATACGTCAGGTTCCACACGGTGTACCATACATCTGGTTCCGCACGGTGTACCCCACACGCTGTGCCATACAATAGGACCCACAAAGTGTACCTCACACACACTGTGACATACACCAAGTTCTACAGGCTATACCCCACACGTTTCACCGTACAATCACCTTCACACGGTGTACCGCACATGTTTTAATCTACGTCAGGCTCCACACTGTGTACAAGATATCAGGTCCCACAAGGTGTTCTACAAGGTGTAACCCACACGCTGTACCATACACCAGGTTCCACACGGTGTACCATACATCAAGCTCCACAAGGTGTACCCAACACATAGTATCATATGCTAGGCTCTACGCAGAGTACGCTACACGCTGTGATATACACCAAGCTCCACGCAGTGTATCCCACAAGTTTTACCAAACACTAACCTCCACGTAGTGTACCCTACACGTTGTACCATACACTAGTCTCCACACGGTGTCCCGCAAACGTTGTGCCATACACTAGTCTCCACACGGTGTACCTCACAGACGGTATACCATACACCTGGCTCCAAACGATGTATCCTACACGTTGTGACATACACAAGACTCCACACGGTGTACCCCCACAAGTTGTATCATACAATAGCCTCCACACGATGCACCCCACACGCTGTGACATACACCAAGCTTCACATGGTGTACCCTACACGCTGTACCATACACCAATGTCCACACGGTGTATCCCGCACGCTGTGCCATACACCAGGTTCCTCATGGTGTTCCATACACCAGGTTCCACATAGCACCCCAATACACAAGGCCCCAGGCAGCACACACAAGAACAGTTGGAAGGATCGGCTAATATGGTCACTCGGCGTATCCGTCTACGGAAGCCGTGTCCTCGTCTCGGCCTCCTGTGTCCTCGTCTCGGCCTCCTGTGTCCTCGTCTCGGCCTCCTGTGTCCACGTCTAGGCCTCCTGTGTCCACGTTTAGACTTTCTGTGTCCACGTCTAGGCCTCCTGTGTCCAGCTTCCAGGACTCCTGTGTCCACGTCTAGACTTCCTGTGTCTAAGTCTAGGCCTCCTGTGTCCTCGTCTCGGCCTCATGTGTCCTCGTCTAGGCCTCCTGTGTCCACGTCTCGACCTCCCGTGTCTACGTCTCGACCTCCCGTGTCTACGTCTCGACCTCCAATGTCCACGTCTCGACCTCCCGTGTCCGCGTTTAGGCCTCCTGTGTCCACGTCTAGATTTCCTATGGCCATGTCTAGGCCTCCTGTGTCCACGTGTAGGCCTCCTGTGTCCAGTGTCCACGTCTAGGCCTCCCGTGTCCTCGTGTCAGCCTCCTGTGTCCACGCCTAGGCTTCCTGTGTCCACGTTTAGACTTCCTGTGTCCATGTCAAGGCCTCCTGTGTCCACGTCTAGACTTCCTGTGTCCACGTCTAGGCCTCCTGTGTCCACGTCTCGACCTCCCGTGTCCACGTCTAGGCCTCCTGTGTCCACGTGTAGGCTTTGTGTCCATATCTACCATATCTAGCTCTACTGTGTCCACGTCAAGGCCTCCTGTATCCTTTTCTTCCTGGTGGAGGGGAAAGGGTATGGTAGAGAAAGGTACAATCGAGAAATGGAAGATAGTTACGGAGTGTATTGTGTATGGTTTATTGAAGTATGTGGATGGTTTTGTTGGATTTTGTTGTCTTATATACCTCCAGCAGTGTGTGTGTGTGTGTGTGTGTGTGTGTGTAGTGATGTTGTCTGACGGTTCAGGAACAGAATTAGCTGAGCCAAACTAAGTATTGTTTATTGCGTGTACCGACAGATGACTGGAGCCCCTCTCTGTGCTCTGAGGCTCCCTGAGAACCAAGAGTGTTCCACATTCGTACCACAGACTAGGTCTTGGGAATGTGTGTGGTCTGTGTCTCCGTTGTCCTCCGCACTCTCTGTGTTGCCTTCCCTCCAGCATGCACCAGTTGGTGTAAGTTGTTGATGAAACTCTCGGTATTTTCGGTGCAAGGGCATCTCTCGTTTGTGACGAGTGGAAGAGCCTTATTTCGTAACCTACGTAGCTTCAACATGCATGGCCTAGAGATGATGTGCGTGGCCCTTGGGGTGTAGGTCAATATGTTGGAAGATCAAGGAATGACCTTCACTAGCTATAATTTTTTGCCTCTTCGGTAAAGTGGCAGAATCTGTCAGGGTTAGGCCAGGCCTCCTTTACCGTGTGCAGTTCTGTTGATCTGATCTGTTTTCCGTCTGGTCACCTCGGCTGTTCTCTTTGCCCACACATTCCCAGCGGGGAGCAGTCTCTTCCTAAACTTTATTTTCAAAATTCACATATTTTAGGAGGCGGGTAAAAGGTAACGCTACAATACGCAGCACCTGGCGTGTGTTGGGTGATTTTTTTCTATATTTATTCGTGTTTTTATTATTTTTTCCCCTTGATATTTGAAAATCGTCTTCATTCATGTCAACATCATCGTCATTCATTCTGCATTCATTCACTGCTTCATCAACGCACTTTCATCCTGGACATCACTGCGATCTTCATTTCATTCGCTAATGTTTTAAGTCTCATCACAAGTGTTCGTTGTTATTCTATCTTTCCTTCACAACGACACTGTGTGTGTGGTGGGCGGAGGACCTGCCTGCCGGCGGTATACGTGGCCAGGCCGGGTAGAGTGATGATGCGAGGTGTTCATCAATCCTTCCATGGCAGGAGCCGGCAGCCTCACCCACCCTGGTAACGCCTCCGCCCTCCCGAGGGAAAACACTGCCCGACCTGCGGGGTTCCCCTGGGAGGCCTGGCGCAGGGCCTGGCAGTAGGCCTGGTGGAGGACGTGGCAGTAGGCCTGTTGTGGGACCAGGCAGGAGTGTAACAGGAAGGAGGAAGGTAGGCCTGATGAAGGGCCTGGCAGTAGGGTAACAGGAGGGAAGGCAACCTTTTATACCGCACGATTAGGGAAGGAGAGAAGGAGTTCTGGTCCCCACACGCAGGCGCATGTTGTTCGCTATTCTTAACTCCCTCACAACTATGTTGGGCTGAGTACAGTATTACCTCTAAGCTGGAAAAGAGAGAACACAGTGTAAACATCCTGGACTGAAAATCTTTAATTACACTGTATCTAGCCAATTAAAACACTGTGGACTGTTCAGTGTAGAAACCTAAGGAGTGCCTGGACGAGTACCAACAACCCGTTCGAGACACAGTGTCCTCATATGATATTCAGTATAATCTCCACATACCATTTGAGGCCTTACTCTCCAGTAAGCCATTATCATGATGAACACACAAGTAGCCTGATCAAATTCTTTATTTCTATAACGAACTTAGTTACAGACGTTGGTACCACAGGTGACAACGCGGGATGAAACATTAGTGAACCCAGTAGTCCTGCGGGTGCGTATGGTCAAGTCTGGCATATCAAGAGACAAATTCGCTGCTTCGGGCAATGTTAAGAAAAATGTCTTTTGCCCTGGAAGACTGGAAGAATAACCCGGTCGGACACGGGACCTGAGGAAAAGACTCTCCTACATATTAAGAGGTTATAGAAAATGGAAATAGGTCTCTGGTAGAATCGGAAAGATAAAAGACTCTATTGAGAAGCTGCATCATCATCTGGACAACGTCTTACGTCCTTCCAGTGAGTGAACAACGATGTACGAGAAACATCTGCTGTATACTTCTGCTTTAGTTCACCTCCCCATGACCTGCTGACCATCCTGGTCGTCATCTGACAACGACTGAGATATTGCACTTATCATTTTAATAAACAGATTGACCGGAGACTTGATACTTAATTACTTTTCATATATAATAAAAAACCTATAAAATCCTGTTAGTGTTACATATTTTCGTCATTACTTGTAACACATTTTGGAGCTTTCTTTCCCTTGCAAATAGAATTGGTTAAGCAATCGACGCCGTCTGTTGTACCTTCCTAGCCTGTATACTAGTCTGGTGTTCCTCACCAGCCTATGTACTAGTCTTTAGTAATTCCCCCAGCCTGTGTACTGTTTGTTGTACCTCCCTCGGCCTGTGTACCATCTGTTGTACCTCCCCAGCTTGAGCACCAGTCTGATGTACCTCCCTCAGCCTCTGTTCCAGTCTGTTATACCTCCCTTGGCCTGCATACAAGTCTGTTGCACGACCCTAGTCTATGTACCAGTGTGTTTTGTTGTACCTCCTCCAGCCTCTGTACTAGTGTGTTGTGCCTCCTCCAACATCTGTACTAGTGTGTTGTGCCTCCTCCAAC
>JAYMFT010235992.1:0-11120 GCA_038088735.1 Panulirus argus | reverse complement strand
ATATATATATATATATATATATATATATATATAAAACCTCATCATCCACTTTATCCTGGAAACCATACACATCAAATATCACAAAATCTACTTCCTGGAAGCTGTGGGTGTTGTATAATTGCCATAATTAATATTCCTGAGAGCCACAGTTCCATAAATTTAGTTTTCTTTCCCCCAATATCGAATACAGCTCATATAACCTGTGTCGAATCAAATCCTTATCAATTTCCAGCTATCAATGATCTTTGATCATCATATTCTCTATCATGATGGTGCTTCCCCCCTCCCATTAAAACAGCTATCAGTTTGACTTCTATTCTCTTGAGTTATCTGCCTATGTTCTCTTGAGTTATCTGCCTATGTTCCAGCCACTAAGGCCCAGATCTGCAGTACAAACCTAAAAGTTGCCTTCATCAGTTTCTTTGCAATGACCCTTTGTTTTACCAATCATATAATTAATAACCATTATCATACCTCCTTTCCTCACACAACAAAACTGGAATTCTCCTCCATCTTTAGTCCTTCCTTCAACCACCTTTAAGAATCATGTCTACAGAAACCTGAGCTCATATCAATCTCCGAGACACTTTTCCCCCCCCTTTCTCAATTTTCTTTCTGCATCTACTCACACAAAAGTCAATCTCAGGAGTGTCGACCCCAACTTTTTGCCATAAAATCCTTCATTTTTCAGATACCTCATACATCAGTCGACCCTAGTTTCAGCAAAAGACACATGAGAATCAACCCATTCACTGTTTTCCTTGCACATACAAGTCAGTTTTCCATGATTCCACATTAGCATTTGCAATCAGATTTCTGCATTCTTCTGAAAATTTAGCAAAGAAGGGTACTTCTAAGAGATGCAGCTCTCAAGAAAATTAATTTGGGATAATTTGCACAAAACTGAGGAACTGTATGTTACATGATGCAAAAGTTTATCAAAATAAATTGTTGGGTGAAGAGGAGCAGCTTCAAAAACAATGAAATACACAAAATATTGAAAGAGCATAGTACCAATAATGATAAACATGCCTATAACTGATACCATAACAAGGATCAAGATGATACAGATCCCTAATAGCTAACTCATCAAGAGAGTGATGATTATATTGTATGATTACCAAACAATGTCTGGATTCCTGTACTGGCTGTAACTTTATCTGATATTCTGAACTCCCAAGAACCAAAAATTAACAGATTTTTCAGTGGATCTAAGAAAAATAATTAGAATACAAGTCCCATGTGTGGGGTAAAAAAATAAATAAAATAACTAGTGATTGTGTAAAATTACACATTGAGTGCATTTACCAAGGTAGACCAGCCACAATTCCAACCTCCACACTAAGGATATAAAGTTATAATGTCCAACTATATATCTTTTATTTTTCTCTTCTTTCACACTTGTTTGCTGTTTCCTATTCTAGTAAAGTAGTACTTTCACACTTAGTTTGCTGATTCCTATATTAATAAAGTAGTGCCAGGAACAGATTATGAAAAGGCCTCATTTGCTCAAATCCATTCTTAGCTGTTATGTGTAATGCAATGAAACCACAGCCCCCTATCCACAACCTGGCTTCACATACCTCTCCCTAGTTTCCACCAGCTGCTTTCATATGCCCTAAATCAGTCTGCTGACAGCACATCAAACCCTGTATACAGCATTCACTCTATCCCATACACACTTTACATTCTTAAGCATTTTCAAGCCCTTAGCACTCCATCCTTCCATCTAAAATTTGGTCTTCCCTCCTCCATGTCCCCTCCAATCCTGGCACAAATATTCTTAGTTGAACTCTCCTTGCTCTTTCTCTCCATGCGTCCAAACCATTTCAGTGTACCATTTTCATCTCTCTCAATCATACTCTTCTTATTTCCACAACATCTCTCAACTATAATCAGAGAGATGCCACACTTCACAGGTTAGGTACCAGAAGCCTCTATGCATTATTAAATAGATGCTAGTTTAACTGAATTTTTAACAAAAGGAGGGAATTAGGCTCCAGAAGCCAAAAGATAAGCATAAGCTGTTCCAAAACTGCTTTAATAAACACTAAACATTAGCAAATACAGTAAACTAACACAATGCTGGGGTTTGCAGCTGAAGGATGACTTACAGAGCAAAAATCTACTATGGCAACATCAAAGAATTAGACAGAAATTTGTAACGACAACAAGTTTTAGCAATAGGAACAGATTTGGAAAAAAATTGTACAATACTTTTCTTATATCTTTTCCAATTAATACTGAGATATCTACATATATTATAAAGTTTTTCAGTTATAATATCTTTCATAAAGGTATCAACGTAAAACAACATCAGATTATATTATAGCCACTGATGGTCACCTTATAAGGAAAATCAAGTTTTCCTTTTCTTAAAAAAACAAAGTGACATTTACCAAACTTGAAAATGGTGACGTAGGTCATAAAATGCTAAAAACATAAACAAACATAAACATCACTCACTGAACTGGATAAACTTATGCTGGATGGCTGGACAAACCATTCACTCAACTCCCATCCCACCATCATGTACCTTTATCCCTCATCACTAGCATTCTCAAAAAGAATCACACCTTATCTGCATTACTAACAGAAAACTATACTTTAGCAAAACAACAGGTCCACAGTAAAGGAAGAAGCAGTGCTCCTTTGTGGGAAGCAAAATTGGTGCACACAACTCCATAGCATGAATTACAAGTAACATAATGCTAATCCACAAGGGTACCATGGGTTAGGCAAAATCTTTGTACCAAGTAGGAAAAATAGAACATCATAGGTTTTGTCTAATTTCCAAGACCTCTTCTGGGGAATAAATATAAGGGAGTGAACATTTTGAAGGACTGTTGAATGTGTTTGATAATAGGGTGGCAGGTGTAGGGTGTTTGGTTTGGGGTGGTATGCAAAGTGAGTCATGAAGAGAGAAGAGATGGTGAAAGTCTTACCTAAGATAAACTGTGGCAAGGTAGATGGAGTGGATGGTACTGCAGTTGAATTTATTAAGAAATGGAGTGACTGTGTTACTGATTGGTTGGTAAGGATTTTAAATGTAAGTATGGATCATGGTGAAGTGCCTCAGGATTGGCAGAATGTATGTATAGTGCCTCTGTTGAACAGAAAGGGAGATAAAGGTGGGTACTGAAGCTACAGAGGTGTAAGTTTGTTGTGAATGCAAGTACAGAGCATCAGATTCAGAAGCAGTTGCATGGTCTTAGATTCAGAAGTGGTAGAGGATGTGCAGATCAGGTGTTCGTTTTATGGATCTAGAAAAAGTATATAATAAGCTTGATATATATGCCTTGTAAAAGGTCTCATGAATAAACGTTTTTGGTAGGAAAACTGCAAGAAGCTGTGATAAGTTTTTTCACGGGTGTAAAGCATGTTTTACAAATAGAAGAGAGGATAGTGAATAGTTCCAAACAAAGGTTAGTCTGCAGAAGGGGTGTGTGATGTCACCATGGTTATTCAATTTGTTTAAGGATGGGATAGGAAGGGTGGTAAATGCAAAAGTCTTGGAGTGACAGGTGAGTATGCAGTCTGTGAGGGATGAGAGGACCTGGGAAGTCTTTTGTAGTTTGCTGATTAAACAGCTCTCATGGCAGATTCAAGAGAGAAACTGCAGAAGTTGGTGACTGAGTTTGGAAGTGTGTGTGAAAGGAAGCAGTTACAGAGCAAATGTGAACAAAAGCAAGGTTATTAGGCTTAGCAGGGCTGAGGGACAGGTTAGTTGGAGTGGGAGTAAGAATGGAGTAAAGTTGGAGGAAGTGAAGTATTTTAGATATCTGGGGGTGGACATGGCAGTGAGTGAAACAATAGAAGCGGAAATGAGTCATAGGGTAAGTGAGGGGGTGAAGGTTCTGGGAGCACTGAAAAATATGTGGAAAGAAAGTTACATGTGAGGGAAAAATAGGTAAATTTGAAGGTACAGTAGTACCAACAATATGATATGGAACAAGGCATGGGTAATAGGCTGTGGGAGACGGATGGATGTGATGAAAATTAAATGTTTTAGGATAATATGTGTTAAGCAGTATGATAAAGTAAGCAATTGAAAGGGAAAGATAGATGTGCGGTATTAAAGAATGTGGTTGAGAGAAATGAAAAGGTGGTGCTGAAATGGTTTGGACATATGGTAAGAATAAGCGAGGAAAGGTTGAAAAAAAGGATATATGTATCAGAGGTGGACGGAACATTGAAAACAGGGTGACCAAATTGGAGTTGAAGGAATGGAATAAAAAAGATTTTGAACATGCAAGAGGGTTTTTGAAAAGCTTGCATGGGACTGGGTGAATTGGAACAATGTGGTATACTGGGTCGACATGCTGTCACTGGACTGAAACAGGGCATATGAGGCATTTGGTAAACGATGTAAAGCTGTGGGGCCTGGTTGAGGATAGGGAGCTGTGGTTTTAGTGTATTACACATGACAGTTAGAGAATGGTTGAGAGCAGTTGTAGCCTTTCTTCATCAGGTCCTTGTGCTACCTTGCCAACATAGGAAACAGTAGGAAAAAAAAAAAAATCTAAAGGAATGCTCCTAGCCTGACTCACCATTACCTGAAGAAATGGTACCCAACCCAACGCATGAGAATTCTTTCCAGGCTCGACTAAGTTTTGAATATGAACCATAATGTATAAGTAATGTGGAGGGTGAAATAGTTACGGAAGTGTTGACAACACACAGCATACATTCATCTTGGAAAGCTTACCAATAATTTTACTATACTGTTACTGAAACACTGCTTATTTGAATTATTAATGGAGAACTGTAATTGAGGAAAACAACAAACCCAGAACAAGAAGGAAGCAGCATTAGTTTAGGGGAAGCAGTGTTCCTTTACATGAAGCAAAGGTTGCAGGCACCGCTTTGCAGACATCAAGTGTGTGGTGACTGATGAGTGAATTAATGTGTACCATAATATTAAGTTGACCCACAATGCTACCATGTGGCAGGCAAAATCTTCATAATTCAATTAAAATAAAAGAACATCTAAATCTTTCATCTATTTTCCTAGAGCACTTCAGGGGTAATAACAAAAGAATATTACATGAAAATATATGAACAAAGCTTAAAGGAAGAGAGCTCCTAGCCTGATCCACCACCTGAGAAACAGTTTTGCCCCTGACTCACTGGCACCTGAGGAAATTGGTGCCCTACTTGACCTCATGAGAATTCAGTCCACGGTATGGTGATTTATGATGTAACAATGTATGAGCAATGTGGTAAGTGACGTAATTTGTCAGTGTTCACAAAACATAGTTAAAAGTTATTGGGAAAACCTACATTTACCTTCAAAAGCTTACTGATAATTTTACCAAAATGCTATTGAATTATTGCTTATCTGAATCACTAATAAAGAACAGTGCTTGAAGAGGATAACTGGCTCTTAGCAGGGGAGGATGCAGTGTTCCTTGGTAGGAAGTGGAGTTCGTGCACACTGCTTCGTAGACAGTGATTTCTACAATAGTACAACTGTATTTCAAATTCAGTACAATATCTATAGTACCTGCCAAAAGTCTGAGGAATACAGGGCCTTTTGTAGTGTGGTTGGGAGTCCTCAGAATTTCCATGTCTATCAGCCAACAGAATACTCAGATCTCAATTAATTAGCACTTAGCAACTTTCCCTGGTAATCCCATCACCACAGACTGAGGAGCACATCAGTGCCTCGAGGGACAAGCTATAGAGAGGGAACGTATGCTATGAGTTGCTGGATTAACAAAGACTCTTCTTCTATTTCACTCACTTTTCATCCCACATTCACCCATCCACATCTTAGAATGGGGCACAAGAACCTCATCCAGCAAGAAAAGCTTGAATTCTTGCCCTGAAGGAGGCAAAAATGTCGGTGAAACAGATCTGTTTGCATATGGAGGTGAGCAAGTCAGCCATATACAGCCTCACTGCAAAAGCCAAGAATGTCCTACAAGGTGTAGTTCCACCTCGTAAATCTGTATCAAGACGTCGCAGAAAGATTTCAGCAACTACTGACAAGCTTTTCAAGAGGCAAAAATTGATAACTCCACCTGTTACAGCAAGAAAATTGAAATTGAAGCAAGCCTATCCCACCCTCCTTGGAAGTGCTGCAAAACGCAACATTCAAGAGCGCTGCCAGAAACACTTGAACCTGCCTCTTCATCCCCGACCATAAAACCCATAATGATTCGCAAGATGCATGATGCTCATCTCAGTTTTGCAAGAGACTACAAACACATCACAATTAAGGACTGGATTTGGGTCATATTGAGCAATGAGTCAACTTTCCAGTGTGGTGCAGTGAGGTGTGGCAAGTTGAGACATCCCTCACAAATGAAAACCCCTTGACCCCATTATATACAAATAACTGTCAAACACCTAGACTCAGTCATGATTTGGAGTCGCTTCAGTGGAGAGTTTGGGCATGGGGGATTTCATGTACTTCACAAGAACATCAAAATGAATGAAGACCGCCACACTGAGTTCTTCATGACCACATGATGACTTTTCATGCGATCCATGGCTGCAACTTCTTTATGCAAGACGGTGCACAATGTCACGAGGCAAAAGTCATGAAATGGTTGTCAGATAAGCAGGCGAACATCCTTCAATGACCTGGGAATTCTCCAGACCTGAATCCCATCAAGGAGCTGTGCTCTCACACGAAGCTTAAACTTCAAGAAAGGAACGCTTCTTGAATTCCTCGCTTTCTTGAAGCCACTAGAGACATCTGGTTGAATGGAATTAACCTTGATTACTTCAGAAGTCTCCCTGACTCCATGCTGTGATGCATACAAGCTGTTTTAAAGGCACGTGGTGGCCATTCCTCAGACTTTCAATGGGTTCTGTACATTATCTATTTGGTCTCGCAAAAGTTACAGTGATGACGTTAGCATAGTGGGACCATAACAATTTCATTAATAATTTCATTTTTGGATGGTCAACTGAAGCTCTTAAGGGAATCGCCCCTTAATATTACAGTAAATATGCAGCAAAAGGGTTAAGGAATGCAATTCTCGGCTGAATCTAAGGAAATGCATACAAAATAATCATACATTTTTTAAATACCCAAAAATTCATACCATACACTTTTTTTTCTTTTATGTTGAAGGCTCCAGTCACAGACAAAAGTCCACATCAAGGCCAGGCCCTAACTGAAATATAAAGAGAATTGAGGGGAAAAAAAAAAGACAGGGTGAGTACTTACGAACTTTTGAGAAAATGAAAGACCTGTCTCTTGAAACGGGCCAGGTCATAGTTATTGGGAAAGACATGAGAGGGTTGAAAGTTCCAAAGCTTCAACGTGTTGGGAAAGAAGCAGTTATCAAAACGGCATACCCTTGAGTTGCCGATGGCCACACGATAATCATGTAATGCAGCAGCTTGCCGAGTATTCTGTGATCTAGCTAGTGGTGGGGGCACACAAGCAGCCAGCTCTTAGGAGCAAAAGCCAAAGTAATACCTACAGAAGAGGGAAAGTGAACCAATATTGCAGCATAGGACAAGGAGGTCAAGTTTGGAAGTTAGCCTGGGACAGTTTATAGGTCAGACCGATTTTTTACTCAACTCTGTCAAGCAAGGAAACAGAGCTAGAACCAACCCAAATGTGGGAGCAGTATTCCATTCAAGGACGAATCAATCCCTTGTATAAACGAAGCAACTTTTCAGAAGAGAAAAAATTATGACATCTAACCAGGACACCCAGTTTCTTTGAAGCAGACTTAGCTATTGGTATCATCCCAATTAGGCATCTTAAGTTTCCCTCCTTGAGGAATATTTGGTGCAGGTTTTTTGACCTGCATATGACTTAAAAAGTGGTCACAACCATGAAGGTCTTGAACAAATAAACAGCTAATGAAAAAATAACAGAGACAAACTGAAATGTCAGTACTATTTATGTTAAGTACAGCTAACATTATTACAAATCCTATCATGAAAGTGTGACACATCTTCAATTAATCCCGCCCTCTCACATGTTGTTTATCGCAGCCTGTCCCATTAGGTACTGAGCATAATGATGTCAGCAAGAAGAAAAAAGGGCATGGCAGTCCATATTTTGTTTTCAAGATCAGTTTGCAGAACTTTTCCTTCAGGAACAAGATACAATACGTAGATCTTTCAGTATACCGCACTAAAACTTAAAGGAATGAGGCTAGAATGTCAAGCAAGTTGCTACACATTCACCAAAAAAAAACTAATTACTAATCAATGTTTTGTCTTACACAATAATTCTCTTCTTAAAATAGGTGCAATTCACTGACACCTTTTTCATCTAATCAAAACTCTAAAAGTTTGAAAAATCACCAGCTGCAACACTCAGATGCAGCTGTCAAGGTTGGTCTAGCAATGGCAACACTTTTGCTTGAAACCCTTAAATCTAGCTAAAGTCACTCAATTTCCTTCCTGGAAGACTCATAAAAATGTGCTTACATTGTTATGGCTAAAGGATGGCTAACTGCTTGGGAAAAACTGTGTCACAAAACTCACTGTGTAAATAGCAGTCTACATGAGTCACTCAACCTGCATAAACAGCCATTGGGAGACATTAAGGGTAGTAATTAAAATCAATTAGGGGCCTCTGGTCCCTAATTCAGATTTCACAATGAAACCCACTTAACTGAGATCTGCAGAATTTCTGGGTCCCTAAAGCTAGAAATATTACAAAAGTGGACATTCGCAAAACTATTGCGCAGATGTGAGTCCAACAATATTGGCCTAACATAATCATCATATTTAATAAGAGTGAGTGATGACATTTATCAGATAAAACATGTGAATTATAAGTAATTCTTTATCTAATGATTTATCAATTTTCAGTGGTACATGAACACCAGGAAAATCTATACATATACAATACAAAATCAAGTGAAATAATCAATTAATGATTGTATGTAATAAATGTATAAAATGGATAAGTAAATGGCAAGTCTGATTGTTATTATTTTCTTAGTCCATTTGAGACATAAGCCATACCTAGAACATCCACTATATTTCTAACAACTTGCAACAGGTTTAGAACAACTGACACCATATCTAGAGAAAAGTTAACTGTATCCATAACAGCCAGTAACCTGTCTAGAAGTTGGCACCACGTGTTGGGCAGACAACACCATACCTAAAACCACCAGCACCTTACCCTGAACATACGACATGTCACCTGGATCACCTAGCATCACACCTAGAACATGTGCTCTATATCAAACATCAGCATAGTACATAGAACGGCTGGCATCCTTCCTGAGTAATGATCTATTCAATTTGTTAAACATAAAAAGTTTTCATCTATAACCTTGAACAAGTTAAATGATTGTATGTGATATTTGTGTATCCATGTCTAGAACAACTAGCACTATATCTGGAGGAAAAAAAGAAATACCTTGAACAACTGACATTGTAACAAGAATAACCAGCACTGTACCAAAAACAAATGGCACAATGTGAGACCATTCCCACCACAAGTTCTCTATTTACCCCTATTAGAGATGAAGATTCGCACATATCACGTTTCTTAATCATTCTATTGCTCTTGTACTTTTTCATTTAATGAAAAACATCTTTTCACATTATCATCTCAGTATTTATGATCTTGATGTTTGGGAGACAAATCTAATGAAAGCACTATAACAAAATAATTGTGTTTTCTTTGATGGCTAAGAATGTTCTCCTATATAAAACACTGATCTAATACCTCTAATGAACATATGATAGGCTATCCTGAACACAAACCTGGCAACCTGTATGACATCAAATGTGTTATTCTGATATATTTCAGCTCATTTTGGGGTTTTGTTACAACATATCTCCTTCAGCTACTTTCTCATGAATTTTTCTAAATATGTAAATGATACTTAATTTAGGTGATACTGTGCTCCACCTGCAAGGGGTTACAGTGCAAGTGAAAAGTCACCATCGGCATGGCTATCATTGGGAGTACAGTCTCGTTACAGAACTTCACCACACCACTCTAAATTTCCCTGAAACTAGGAGTGCTACCTTGGCCAGCTGGAACCTTTAGAATAAAGTCCTGGGTAACACTCAGGCCATCTCAAAGCAATTGGTCCTATGGTAATTGGAAATAAACAAAAAATAATTCACGTATCAGGTAAGAACCATCTACAAAGCACTACATAATAAAATATATGAAAAACAAAATTTACTGTAATTCTTTTTTATTATGAGCTGAATCTTTTCAAACAAAAGCCAGCAAGAATTTCAATGCCTTTTGCTGTTTCATGTCACTTCACTAAATATTATTAGATAAGTACACGATTATCAATTTAAGCATTAAGAACCTTGTGAAGATAACTTGAAAAAAAAAAAATTAACTTTTTTTTTTAATTCTATGATGGTTCTTAAACTATCACAATAGCCATGACTGTGAGGAGGTTTGACTTCCATCTATTTGACCTATTCTTTCTTAAAGTTTTCAGAATATGCAATCATTATCAATTCATGCATTATGTATGAACCTACTAACGAGGCAACCTAATGTATGATTCACCGATTATACTAAAGGTTGTTTTTCCTATACTTTTCTAAACACATAAATGATTATTAGTCATGCCTGACTGTATGTACAAACCATTTCTTTAAAGATTTCTCTGTTATTTCTAAACTTTAAGGACACTTTGTTTATAAATATCTGGTGTAATTGGGGGCTTCTGGTTCCTAAACCAGCATTTCCATTGCAAACTATAGAAACAAATTTGTGCAACTGCAATTTGCAGATTCCTCAATCCCCCCTATGTAAAATATAGTGACAGCTGTGTACATAAAAGTCAGTTTTTGATCCCTACATTACTGTTAGTGATCCCCAATTAGTTTTTTAATTTTTTCACACCTCACTGTTACTTATTATCTTTGTATGAGTTGCTGCCATTGGTTGGGAATGATTTGCAGTACACCCAAGAAGGGTATGACACAAAATACATTCATTTATCTCAATAAACTGTAGAATGGAGGTGTAGCATGAAAAGCAAAACAATTAAAGGATATATTTTGAGAATGTATTTCTGATGATAAAAACACCTAATACATACATTGTATCATTACACAGGTAATAATGATGATTCTGAAGCCTATCAGTTCTATAAATATATATATATATATATATATATATATATATATATATATATATATTATAT